>VZRF01012348.1:1191527-1237497 GCA_013396875.1 Vireo altiloquus
GGGGACAGGCGCGGCAGGGCCGAGCCAGGCGGCCCCGGCAGGCGCCGGGCGGGTCCGGCCCGGCCCGAGGAGCGGCTGGAGTGGCTTTGCCCTGTTGGGGTGAAACAGAAAGAGAACGAGCTTCAGTGTAATAATAATAATAACAGTGCGCGTCCGCCTGGGGTGGTGCACAGGCTAAATGCGGCTGGGAGCCCAGCGAAGCCAGCCCAGCCGCCGCCTTAGAGCTAATAATAGGCAGTGTCTGCTCACTGGCTCGCAGCAGGTTATGCCATGGCTGAAACGCAAAGAGATTTTAGTGATTTAATAAAAGCCTTAGTTATGCAGGTACATCAAGCTAACAGTGAAATATAGAAAGGATTATTAAAAAGTGAAGTAATGTTTAAGTGCTAAGAGTAATTTTTATCATAATTCTTTTGCAGAGTATGAAATTACTGTTGCATATTTTCTTAAGGTTCGAAGCAGAATCAAGTCTTCACAGGAATTCTTTGCTAATCACCTATGAAGCTCCTGATCCTGAAGTTGCACTTTTGCAATGAAGAAAAGGAGACGGCTCGCTGCAAGTCTAAATGAAAAGGTTCATCTTGGCCATGAGAAAGATTCTTCAGAACAGATTCTTGTAGTGGACTGTGCACAAGAAATTGTCTCCAAGTCTGCAGAAATAGCTCCTGCAAATCAGCTTGAATCTTCCCAAGAACTTTCACCATCAGCAGAACAAAGAAAGCTCCTAAGCTCATTGCAATATAACAAAAATCTACTTAAATACTTAAATGACGATAGACAGAAACATCCATCATTTTGTGATTTACTCATAATTGTAGAAGGAAAAGAATTTAGTGCGCACAAAGTTGTCGTGGCTGTTGGGAGTAGTTATTTTCATGCCTGTTTGAGCAAAAATCCAAGCACTGATGTCGTCACATTAGATCATGTAACTCATTCTGTCTTTCAACATTTGCTTGAGTTTCTTTACACTTCTGAGTTTTTTGTGTATAAAAATGAAATTCCATTAGTGCTGGAAGCAGCAAAATTTTTAGATATCATAGATGCAGTGAAGTTATTAAATAACGAAAGCGTTTCCAGTGTACAGACTGATGTGGTAACTGATGCACCTACACCAGTAGAAACACTCAGTGAACTGACAGGTAAACTATTAAATAGTCATCAGTGCACTTTTTGTGGTCGAAGTTTCTGTTACAAGAAGTCCTTAGAAAATCATTTGGCTAAAGCCCACCGCCCCCTTTCCCTGGAACGAAAGCATGGGTTAAAAATGGTTGAGAAGGCCAGCTTTTCCACCAGACGCTCCACGAGAAGCCGTAAATGTCCAGCTAAATTCGATATCAGCGACAATGAAAGCGGCGATGCCTCTGACAGCAATTTGGAAAAAGTCAGTTCTGACAAGGAGACATCTGAGAGAAGTGAATTTGAAGACAGTGAAAGTGAGTGCAATGCGGATGAAGACGGGCAGGAAGAGGAAATGTCCGGTGAAGATTCGGAATCTGAAGAGCAAAGTGAAAAGGAACAGAATGATGTGGAAGAGGGTTCCGAGGCAGTTGACTCAATGGGGAATATTCCTGAAGGCTTAGCTCCAGTCATCATTCAAAGCAGTAGCAAAAAACTACTGCAGTGTCCCAAGTGTGACAAAAAGTTTGATCGAATAGGTAAGAGTGAGTTAGGTTGATGTCATTCATGGTGGTGCTGTTTATGTAGGAAATAAACCAAGCTTTGTCCTGGAGGGTGAATGTAAGAATTTCTGGATCATCTCACTGATCCAGTGTGCTGCTGATTTCTGGAAGTGTATTAAGTTATGTCTGTGGTGCTAAATAGTTTCAATAAATTGTCTGAGCAAATTATTTTAGAAATCTGCAAGTACTACATTCATTTCTCTTTCACTGCTCTGAATTCTAGTTATTAGCATGGTGTGTGAAAGCTCAGCTACTGTGCAGAAATAAGTGGACCGTGAGTTTTAAGGTTGGAATGGTATATTTTGGTTCTGCACACACTGGAAGCCCTTTTCTCTTTTCACTTTCATGACTCAGAATTGTAGTTCTCTGCTCAAAAAATACGTGACAAGCATGGATTAAAACAAGCGATACATAAAGTATTTCTTTATAAGCTTGTATTACAATGGACAATTGACTTATATGTTAAATTTATGAGCTACAGAAGCTCATAAATTTACAGTACTATACAGCGGGATACATGGATGTTTTACTGAGAAAGAAATAAAATCTAGTACAAAGCAGAGAGGCTGTTATTGATTCCAGGTAGGTTTATCCACAAGGTAGGACAGAATTTTGTTCTCAGAGGAAAATTGGCAAACAGGAAAGAGAATACAAGCAGTGTGAAAGAAATGAGAGAGTAACATTTTTGTTCATGGTAGTGTGTTGGGTCCCAAATACAGATAATGTGCAAGGGTCTGTATCTTTCATTCAGTGTTTTACTATTTGAAAGTACCTTAAGATGATCAGTTTGTTGCAAGGCTGTTCCCTGTTCTGCAAAGGTACTTCATGATCAGTGTAGTGAAAGAATAGCACTGTAACTTGAAGGATTTAAAAACAGACTATGGTGTAGGGTTGAACAAGAGTAACTGGTGACCCTTGCTCAGATTTACAGGAAGATGGAAGTGTTTGCAGGGTCCTTGGATCAAACACAGGCGAGCACTGGGTGGTTTTCAGTGGTGTAAACCAGTAGGAATCTTCAGAAGGATGTGGAGGGAACTTAGAGCTTGACCACATGTGAGTGAGATTATAGAACGAACCCCAAACATGCCTATTGCAGGTGATGCCTGTTACCGTCCATGCTAACAGATATGATTTCATTGTCCAGGCAAATACGAGAGCCACACTCGTGTCCACACGGGCGAGAAGCCTTTTGAATGTGATATTTGTCACCAGCGCTACTCAACCAAGTCCAACCTGACAGTGCACAGAAAGAAGCACTCCAGTGACACTGACTTTCATAAGAAGGAACACAAATGTCCTTACTGCAACAAGCTGCATGCAAGCAAAAAAACCTTAGCAAAGCACGTCAAGAGGCAAGTATGAGCTTTATGTGTCTGGCATTTCTGAAGAAGCATTTTTTTCATTTCAAAAGTGAAGATAAACATATGTAGAAACTTTGCATATTCTGCATTATTTTTATAACTATTTTTTTCAAATAAGTGCCTTTTGAGAGGCCATGGGGATTAGCAGTATCACCTAACCTGCTGTAAGAAATAGCAGTAGTGCTTTTGTGGGGGTTCTGCCAAAAGTTTGTATTGAAAATTTTAGAAACTTTCAGATGAGCTAGCACAGTCAGTCAGAATGCATGAGTCTTAATAATTAGCTGTACTGCTTTTAATTTGAAGGCAGAATAAAATACCTTCTTTAGTTTTAGATGTCAGTATTTTACTGTTGATGATAATAGGTGTCTAAACCATTTTTCTGCAGATTCTTTTAGATAAATAATTTATGACAGGTCTAATTATAAGTTATTATTATTTTCATACTGCTTTTTTTTCTTCTTCCTTTGTAAATATCCATAAGTTGAAACTGTCCTCTGTCTTACCAACTGTTATATGAGGTTCTACAGGTGTCCATAGTCAACACTACTTTCCAGTTACTCGTGTCATTTGAATTGTTTCAGTATCAGTATTCTGTTCTTCTAGTGTGGTGATCAATTTCCATGACCTATAAAGCTTAGAAATAGACGTTTAGTATTTGGATCATCTTAGAATGCTACGACTACTTTCAGCTTCTGTCTTTCTTCTAGGTTTCATCCAGAGAATGTACAAGAGTTTCTTTCTATCAAGAAGACAAAGAGTGAAGGTTGGAAATGTGATGTAAGTAATCCTTCAGTACTTCTGGTTTTTCATATAGGAAATACTTTGTGAACTTAAGTGAAAATCTGGTATGTGTTTCTGTGAAATCTCAGAAAGCTTTCTAAGTGATGGTATACATTTCCTCTATATGCTGGTTTAAGGACTGAACTCGGTTTGAATGTACAGCCTCTGTTCAGACAGATAATATCAATTTGAATTTTTAAATAGTTACAGGCAGTATTTTTTTCATGTGATCAGTTATTACTGTTATTCAAATACATCAGTTTACAGATGATTAGACTTGAGTGTTATGAATACTTTAAAAACAGTATTTGCTCTCCTGTTAATTGCACACATCAAGCACTGACTATAAGGTATCCTGTTTTAGGAAGGATCTCTCAATAGTGAGAAAAATATATGTTACATATGAAACACTTTCTCATTTGGCTGCATATGCATGTTGGCAAAGTTGTAAATTTGTGCTAAATTTATCTCTACTTGAAAAATCACAGAATACTTTCCTTGATTTTCCCCAGGGGAGGTATATGTGTGAAACTACATTTGCTCTAAAAACGAGTTTGTGGAGTTTCCATTCTCTATGTGTGTGCTGCCAAATAATGTTTTAAGGTTTCAGATGTGGGGTTTTGTTTTTATTTTTCTTTTTTAAGGGAGTTGTTTTCTCTTTTGGTTTTTGGGGCAGCTGTTTTGTTTCTGCAAGCTGCTGTATGTGTAATATTAGGGTCTGAAACGTTATTACTAACCTTGCTTTATGTGGGAACTTTCACTTGTAAACATACAGTAGGAAGTTGGGAGATATCAGCTGTAGGAATTCGTAGTGTTCGTTGTGCAGCTGGTGGGATCAGGGTTCGAGGTTTTTGCATGGTTCATCAGAGGGTGTTATCTTCCAGATGAAGTTGTATTGTGTGAAGGTGTTACAGATTCTGTTTGTTACTAGGTAAGAAACATTTTAATAGTGGCAATCAGTTGTGCAACATTGTTGACATTCATCCTGGGAAAGTATGTTACCAGATGAGTGATTTGAGGAACTCCACTTCCTGGTTTGTGGGTTTATTTTTTTAACTTGAAAATTTTAAGTAGAAATATTTTATGAAGCAAGCTGATGCTCTTGTACAGCTCATGTGCATTGAAAATGGACTTGAATTGAAAGCAGGTAGAATTCCAACTTTTATAGCAGTTGGACATTGAACAAGACCCTTGAGTGCTGTGCTGGGACTTTGTTTTCAGGTTGTGTGGTGTGTTCTGAGGGCAAAGGTGTAACTAGTAACAAACAGATGTAAGCTGCAGGATTCATTAAGGTTGTTGGTTTATGCTGTAATCCATTTGTAAACAACAGGATTTGGTGACCATATTTTAATCCTTAAGGAATATGAGCAAATTAACACAAGCAGTAGATATTAATAGTAAGGAAAAGCAAGAGGGCTATTATACTTTATACAAATATGGGATTTTCTTACATCTATATTAAAATGAATTTTTAAACAAATAAAGCTTCTGCTTTTGGTTTCCTTATTCATGTGTTCTCTGAGAAGCTGATTGCACGAGTTAACGTGTGGGAGTTGTAGTGCTCAGTTGAGCTGTCATAAACAACAGCAAGAGTCTCACAGGGAAAT
Source organism: Vireo altiloquus (assembly GCA_013396875.1). NCBI lineage: Eukaryota > Metazoa > Chordata > Aves > Passeriformes > Vireonidae > Vireo > Vireo altiloquus. The sequence goes on from VZRF01012348.1 coordinate 1,196,955, forward strand.
AAGTGAGCACTCTATTGGTTTATGTTGAAGCACAGGACCCTGATGATAAATTATAATACCTGGTTTAAGTGCCTAAATTTGAGCTATGGATTCAATTCTGTAATTGTACTGCATGCTTACTTTAGTCACTACTAAAAATTCTTGAACATTTGGGTTTTGGTTAGTGAGAAAGCAGTACTAAAAAGCACGCATAATATGAGGCTTGTGGAGGTCCTGTATTTCTAAAATGTGTTTTGAGTTATATTTCTTTGCTAGTACTGGCATTTTCTCTTTAATACCTGTTGTCAAAGAATTTCCCAGAGAAAACAAAGGAACAGATATGACTCAGGTTCTACAGTATCTTATACTACAACAGTTTTTACCACGGTCCAACTAAACTGTTTCAGCATCTAAGACCAAGCCAAAGCCAGTTGCTTTTTTCCATTGAGTTATTTTCTGCTGAGTTACTGTGTTGAAACACACTGGGAAGAGAGTCTGGGGAGTGCTGGAGTCAGTAGAATGAAGACTTGGGGAGGAGCGTATAACTGCATGCAGGAATTGCCACTAGCTGCTGCCATGGATCTGCATCCTAATCTATGTAGTACAGTCCGCTGTGGTTTATGTAGGACACAGGTTGGTTTGGATGTTGACTAAAAGGCTTTACATATTGGCCTAGAGTAGGCTTTTGAAGAATCCTTGTTTAATCTTACATTGGTGCAGAGAGCAGATGAAATAAACTGTTAGGAGTTTATGAATAGGAGAAGAATCTGGTTATAACTGATGTATCTTTGACAAAATGTGTTATCATTTCAGATTTGTAAGAAATCTTTCACTCGAAGACCTCACTTGGAAGAGCATATGATCCTTCACTCTCAGGATAAACCCTTCAAATGTACCTACTGTGAAGAGCATTTCAAATCCCGGTTTGCAAGACTGAAACATCAAGAAAAATTCCATCTCGGTATAGAAACCTCCTTCTGACATGTAAACACTAGATTTAAAGTAAAACCTTCCCCCCACCATTTTATGTCCTGGTCAGTCTAGTTTCCACCCCACCTCTTTTTACAGTTCTCTCTTCCTCTCTTGGGGGGAGAGTTGTTGGAGGGTTTTTTGTTGGTTGGATTTTTACTTTTGTGCTCAGCTGTCTTTTTGAGGCATTCTGTTGTACCCAAAAAAGTCAGAATTTGGGGGAGGAAGAAGAATTAAGGTTAGTTTGGTTTAAAAACTTTTTTGCACAAAATTGATTCTTAGCTGTGGAGTCACATTCTTCCTAAAGTTTTCAAAAGACCTTTTCCTTTCCTCCTGAAGTATTCCGCAGACTTTTTTATCATACTGATTATTTCTGCTGGGTAGGAACTAGGTGGTGAAAGTAATGGGAATTTATTATTTCAAGTGTTCTAATTGGACTTAATTACTTTTGACTATGAATTCTAAATTTTTGGTTTACAGTCATGAAATCTGCCAAAATACCAGGTCTTAGAAACTTAGCAGAAAGCTCACAAAATTTAACTGAAGTATGCTGACTGTACTAAACATGAATGATTTGTTAGACAAAACTTGTGCTTTGTAAATTGATGAGAATTTTCAAAAGTAACCAGACTGGGCTTGTTGTTTAGTTTAGCTGACAGTCAATCCTACTGTGTGTGTCTGTCTGCTTGTAGGGCCTTTTCCTTGTGATATTTGTGGCCGCCAGTTTAATGACACGGGGAATCTGAAACGCCACATAGAATGTACTCATGGGGGAAAGAGGAAATGGACGTGTTTCATCTGTGGAAAATCTGTCAGGGAACGGTAAGGACTTGGCTGACTACTTCAACTTCAGCAGAACACAGAAATATTTAGTACACTTTGATTGCTGTTGAATATGCTTTGAGTTTTTAACACAAATGAGACCATTTCAGGGCATTAGTGTATTAAAAGGTAGTGTCAGAGCCACAGGTAGCATGTTATTTTCTAATCACCTCTAAAATTAAGGGTGACAGCTGAAGGTAATTAGTTATGAAGTGAAAATATATTTAGAAAGTCTTAGCACTCATTCACTTCACTTTAAGTTTCTCTGTTGTGCAAAAACATCTTGCAATTTTTTGGGAAAGATGTTTTCTTTAATGTATGTTTTCCAGATTTATGTTGGGACAGTGTTTCATTTCTTTCCTGGTACTGTTTCTAGATGCAGTTGGTTCAGTAAATAGGTTGCCAGACTGTCTTTGAATACGCATGTATATGTGCGTATATCTAAATTTATACAGTCATTTGGATGTATTGTGATCCATCACAGTAAAAGAAATTGAGAAAATGATAGTATACTTCACTTTGAAGTGGCAGGGACATTGCTTAAAATTAAATTTTACTGCCTTTGTTAAACAGAACAACTTTGAAAGAACATCTGAGAATTCACAGTGGAGAGAAGCCTCATCTTTGCAGTATTTGTGGGCAGAGTTTTCGTCATGGAAGCTCTTACAGGTATGGACTTTTATTAAACAAGCTGCTAAACTGTTTTGCTTATTTGGTGATATATATGCATTCATGCTATCGACACAATTCTTTATAATGTACATGTTTGATGTACTCCACCTCTGAAAGCATTAGTAAATGTTCTAAACATCCTTCAGTGTTAAAAATATATTAATAATCTGTGAGAATTCATTTAATTTTTAATACATTAGTGGCTTTAACATAAACAAAATCCTCTACAAATTTTTTCTCAAAGTTGAATTTTTTGCACATCTAATACTTCTGTGTTTTTGTTATTCAAAGAGAAAATAAGTAGAGGACTGAAATATCCCACTAAATTAATGCCACATAAGAGAGTTTGGCTCGGTTCTCTCTTGCTGTATAAGAACAATTCATGTGCACCTCAGCTGAAAGTTACTTCCTGGTACTTATGTGAAACATTGAAGACTGCATTTTCTGCTATTTTGCATAGAATTGGCAGTACAGATTATGTTAACAAAATGGCATTTTATGGTTATGTTTATGACTGAATGTGCAGACTTCATCTAAGAGTGCATCATGATGACAAGAGATATGAATGTGAAGAATGTGGGAAGACATTTATTCGGCATGACCATCTGACAAAACACAAAAAAATACATTCAGGTAGGTATTGTCTTTGGAAATTGGCTTCAAAATTACTATTTTGAAATAAAACCAAATAAAAAGTTCATTATGGTTTTTTTTTTTTCAGTATATGCAATATTTTAGGCGTGATAAAAGTTCCTGCCACCGTTTTTAAGGTTTCCTGAAATAGGATTAATCTTACATGTTTTAGAGGTTTAAAAGACAAATGTTTCCTCCATGATACCATAGAAAGCTGAGGGACAGTCAAAAACATGTAACAGTGAATTGCTTTAAAAATAACATATACAAAAAGCAAAAGTGAAAAAGGAGGATTTTTTAATGAGTTCAGATTTCTTTTTTTTAATAGCAGTTGTGTGAAACATTATTGCCACAACACAGAAGCTGTCAGAGTCTCTGTCAAAGTTTGTACGCTGATCACTTTAATGTAAGAACATCAGAGAGGTGGTTCTGAAGGTTCTGTCTTATGGGAAAGAGGGAAGGAAGGCTGAGGGAATCAGCCGTATGAACAGATGGGGATGATCAGAAGGAGGAAGAAAAATCTGTTGCTCTGAGAGCAGAAAGGTTATCAAATGTATAGGAAGAGCAAAGATTCACCAGTGACTTTTTCAGAAAGATCCAGAAGAAATATGGCCGCCTAGGAGGCAAAATACTTTCTAGGCAGCATGAAAATATGAAAGTGATCAGAGTCTAAACTTCCTGAGCCTTCATTTTGAAAGACAGCTTCTTTCCTGGTGTTTGAAATCATAGTGTCTGCTATGAAACAAAGAAATCTTTGAAAACTCCAAGTACCAAAAAAAAAAAAAAAAATCCTCTTTTCTGCTCTATTTGCTTTTCCCCCTCTAGAAAGTTACATTCTTTGACTGTCCACACCCCTTCTTACATGAGAAGAAATATTCTGCCACTTTGTGGAAGATCTCAAGATGACTAAAAAGCATCAAGATACTTTTAAACAGCAGCATAAAAGAAAAAGGTAATTATGTACATCAGGATAATTAAAAAGAGAAATACTGTGGTGTAATTGTAAGTTCTACAAATAAATAGCTGAAAATAATTGATATGTTTCAATGAGCTTCTCTTTTAAAACAGCTGAATTGTTGAAGGTACCACATTTCAGGTCATAATGAAGAGAGTGCGTTCCCAGTCATTCACTTGTACCTCCTGTGCAGTGAGCATTTGGGGAAGTGTCTCTTGACTTGAACACAGATTTCTTTATAGGAATGATATGGAATAGTCCTATATAAAAAGTGGTAAAATCCTTACTCTGGTAGAACCATCATGCTTCCTGAATTTTATTCTTTGATGAGAGAGAATCCTCCAAATAAGGTGTGGAAGAACTTGATGGGCTGAACTTTGGGAACATGATAATAGGTCACAGACATTAAATAAATTCCAAAAGGTTTAACCAAAATTTATTGAATTTTGCCCTTGTAGGTGAAAAAGCACATCAGTGTGAGGAATGTGGAAAGTGTTTTGGCCGTCGAGATCACCTTACTGTTCATTATAAAAGTGTTCATCTAGGAGAGAAAGTTTGGCAGAAGTAAGTGTGGGGTTTTTCCAACTGCATAAATTCTTTTGTGCTGTAACTGATTTTGTTGGGACTTGCATGTGTGAGCAGAATTTTGGTAATCTGTGTGTTTGTCATGCCTGTTACCTCAGTCTTGATAGAGATAACATTATTACAATTTGAAGGGGATGTCAGAAAATTGCCTTCACAATTTAAGCAAGATATTTCTTTTGTGTCTTAATTAAGTAAATAAAAGCATTAAAAAGGATCAGATTTTAATCTGCCAATTATCTGTCTCAGTATTGTTCTTAATTGATGGTTTGCTGTAATATTCTCATTGCAGACTAGTTAAAACTGAATTTGTAGTCATCATGAAAGCACTGTGAGAATTATCTTACACTTAAGGTATTTTAGAAGCTAGCAGCAATGGCTCTGAAAGTAGGTAAAAACTTTGAAACCTGAGTTATGTCTCTAACTTGAAAATGCAATAGGGTTTTAAAACCCTTCAGCTCTAAAAATAAACCTCTCAGAGATTTGAAACAAGAAGCCCTAGTTTATTTTCAGATGATGTGTTTTAGATGTTAGTACCTATTGGTGTTGTGTAGAAGCCATTAAAAACGTGTCTGATTTAAAAGTACAGTACATTGCTTATTCTGTTATTTTCCCTTGGTAGGCAGTAGCCTATGTAGAAATTCTGCCATTCCTAGAATCTTATTTATGGCCTGATTCTGTCAAAGTAAAAGCTCCTTGTGGGTGTTGGGCAAAAAAATGTTACTTAAAGGGGATTTTTGGGGTTAAAAAGAAGTTTTAGTGGATTTGTTCTTTGAATACTTAAATGTCATCCCGACAGAGAATAAAATTGAATATTGAAAAGAATCTACGTGACCTTTTTGGTATGTAGATGCCAGGAAATAGGAACATAAGTGAGGAAATTTGGAAAGATTGATGTTTAGCTATTTTGCAGTTAAAGATTTCAGAAAGGACTGTGCACTTAGCTTTACTGTTAGTTGGTTACAAAAAAATAACATGAAATGTCTTTTTTTTTTTTAAAGATATAAAGCAACATTTCACCAGTGTGAAGTCTGTAAGAAAGTTTTTAAAGGGAAATCGAGTTTGGAAATGCATTTTAGAACACATTCAGGTAAAAATAAAATAAACCCAAACTAAACCACAAAACATGTAGGAATGTATTTTTATGCATCAGTATTAGTTCAATTATTTAATTTATTATGGTTGATGAGCGTTCAGAACAAGAGTAGAAGCAGCAATATTTTGTTCATTCTCATATATTGGCCATTCCTGAATATGGTTCTCCCTCAGTTTAGCTGGAATACTGATAATCCTCAGCTTGGGTTTGTGGAACACTCTCTACAGCTCCTCCTTTAATTCACTGGTGTGTGTTCTTGACAAATTTACCCAGACCTTCTAAATGTTCCTGTGCTCCAGAGATTACTGCACTTCAGGTGGTAATCTAAACAAAGATTGAGCTCCCTTTGGAAGGAGTTATGTCCTTTCTGTTTGAGCTTGTTTTTCCTGCCTTGTGTTTAAGAAAATCATTGTCTTTTTAAAATGTGTAGAAGTACAAACTGAGCTCATTTAATCCCAGTATCCTAACAGCTGAAAGACTGTTCTTTTTAATTTAGTTTGTATTCTAACAAAGGTCCAAAGTACTGAGAGAATAGTATGTTAGAAGAAGAGTATGCAAATATAACTTCTAAACAAACTTCTGATGATTCTCTTGATTCCAGAACTGATGTTAAATTTACACTGTTTTTCAGTAAAATTGTTTTACAGTAGGTCTTGATGCCAAAATCCATGGAAGGTATTTGCGTATTTATGTGTGATCTGGTGTTACTCAGAAGAACTAATTGTTACTTCTCTGTCTTTACAGGTGAGAAGCCCTACAAATGTCAGATCTGTAATCAGTCTTTCAGAATTAAGAAGACATTAACGAAACACATGGTTATTCATTCAGATGCTCGACCTTTTAATTGCCAACACTGCAATGCAACATTTAAACGAAAAGACAAGCTGAAGTATCACATTGATCATGTTCATGGATCTAAGGCTGCAGAAGAGGCATTGGAATCTTCTCCAGAGGAAAAGCTAGTCTCCTTACCAGTGCAGTACACCTCTGATGACAAAGTTTACCAAACTGAGGCTAAACAGTATGTGGAACAGTCCAAAGCATATCAATCAGAAGCCAAAACCTTGCTGCAGAATGTATCTCCAGAAGTGTGTGTGCCTGTGACTCTGGTGCCCGTTCCCATGGCAGACCCCCAAGCAGAGCTGGTGCAGCACAGTGCTCAGTCCCACGGCATCCTTCCCCCGCAGCCGGAGCAGCCGGATTATCAGCGAGCAACGGAGCTCTCCTTCCTCGAGAAATACACCCTGACTCCACAGCCTGCAAATATTGTTCATCCTGTAAGGCCTGAGCAAATGTTGGATCCTAGAGACCAGTCGTATCTTGGAACTTTACTGGGGCTAGACACAACTCCGACTGTACAGAATATTTCAAACAATGAACATTCATGATCAGACCACAACATTCCACCTAATTTACTAGGCCGTCGGCCACCAGAAGGCTGATATGGCAACTAAGATTTATATTTTGTATTTTATTTGGACTCATTAAGTCTTCTGCATAGTTTTGGGAAAACAATTTGTTTACATAATATTTGAACATTTAGGCACATTTTGATGCATACTGAAAGAGTGTTTCTTGGGATTTTAAGAGTTTTTAAAAATCTTACAGATGGTCTTTTAAAAATAATGCTCTGAAATATCTTTTAAGGATAGTGGCTGAAAATGTAATTACATATCTGGCTATTAATTTTAAAAAGTTGTTTGCCTTTCTGCATCTCACTTTGAGTTAATATTTTAAGTGGAATAGAAAGCATTCTAAAAGAATAAGGACTATTTAAAATGAATGAAAATTTGTAAGGGCCGGCAGGGCTATGAAACACAAATGTTGAATTATGTTTCACACAGAAATTAATATATAATTTCCTTGAACCTGAGGCATTTTTGGAGGGTTTTAAGGGAGGACTATGGAGCCTAGGCAGTGAACACAGGCACTAGGTTCTTCTGAAAAGTGATTTATGATGCTTTATGAAGACACTAAACAAAGTGTTCGGTGATCCCCCTGAGGTACAATTAGGCTGCCTAAATTTGGCCTCTTAGTTCGTCTTTGATCTCTAATATTGAATAATGTGAGAAGATGTAGACAATGGTATTGTCTAATTTTCTACACTTAGTTCTATATAATTTTAAGATGCATTTTTTCTTGCTTTTTCAATCTTCTTTGTCTTCTAAAGTGTACTCCACACTCTAACTTTGAAAGAAATGGGAGTATTTGCAAGGTCATTTTAATCCATGAACATTATGAATTTTAAACCATAAACATGGTTTATTCTTGGTAGAGTATAAGTGGTATCAGGGTCCCACATTAACGTGCCCATTTTCAGGTTATCTGTGAAAGAGGAGAAATTTAAAGACTGTTCCAGAACAGTTCTTAATTTCTATTAAAAAAAAATCAGTAATTATAAATCTCTTGTGAGTTGCTAATTAAATTGTTTTGTTTCTCACTTTCTTGTACTGTGTTTGTAAACCAAAGTTAAACTCTTGAGAGTATTTTATGTCTAATTATTTTTAGCTTTTTCTTTACTAGACATAAGGGTTTTTTTCAAAAAAACCCATTTAGAACTACAAGTCTGATGTCACCATGATATCTAGTATAGTTTAACCTCATCAAGCTTTCTCTTCTAAGTCTACTTTAAAAATAATTATTCTGTGTTTGGTGAATATGATGCCAAAGAAAGTATCTGAAGAAATTTTATAATTACTCAAAAGAATTATGTAATAAGATTCCCATCTTACTAAGATGAGAATTAAGATTCAATTTTTCCCCCAGTTTTCCCTATTCATAAATTATTATCTCAAAGAATCTTTAAAATGGGAAACTGGATTTACGCGTATTATTGTAACTGTTAAATTTATTCAGTGACCTGAGCACAAGGGAGTTGTGGTGATGAGCTCTCTTATCATCACAGTTCCACAAACTCTCAAGTGGCACAGATCATTTTAGATTGTATGCAGATACTTTGGTGTTAGATTCTGTTAATCATCTACTTCAGTGTTGAGCAGTTTGCAGGAGAGGGGCCAGAACTGCCTGAATGTTCATATTTTGAAGCTTGTACTCTAATGGATTCTTAACCTAAACACACCAAAGATTTCTGTTAGCTGTTAAATAGTGGCAGAGTAAGAAAATTTTAAGTGTTTCCAATATTTAAATAGGACTTAGCCAAAGAAGCACAATAGAAGTCCTAAACTTTAAAAGTTCTGTTTCTAAAACAGGACTACATATGTTTAACTGTTCTATGTTTGTATCTCTAAAGTAAAGTTTAGAGCTGTGCTCTGGGAATGTTCAGACTGACATGCTGTAAATAGACCTGGGAAGAAGCTGAAAACTAGCAAATACACAGCAATAACAAGGCCATTGAATGCCACCTTCTGAAAGGACACTATCAAGTACTCCCCTTCCTGCTTTCTAACTCCACCTTCATCTCCTTTCAAAATAAAACTGTTTCTGTCACCTTTATGCTCCATGGCTTGAAAATGGCTGGTTTATGTGCAGTTTTCAAGTTTAGGTGTGTGTATCATACTCATACTATTCATGTGCACATGAAACATGATTTCTACTGCATTTGTAATTGTACTGTTGAAAGTAACCCAACATCAGTGCTGTCAGTGCAGTGCTCAGACTAAAAGCCTAATTCTTTGTTATTTCTTGTCTTTTCTGTCCTACAGTAGAAATAAGTATTGTAGGATTTTGACGAAGCAGTGGCTTCAAAGTGGTTGGTAGATAATTGTTTCTTTTAAAGTCCAGTCTGTTTGGAAGGCACTCTAGGAAAACACTGAAATGGAATTTGGAGCATATTTACTTGATAATGTCCTTTTAAAAATTCTTTAATAATTGTGCCTTTTATATATATTCTAAAGAATGGCTTTTTCTGTAGTTCAGTCGTTTATTCAGAAAACATTAAGGTCAATAACTTTCAAAGGGCTCCATGTTTGTGCATGCCCAACAAGAAATGGACTATGGAAGGACTTGTTTTTCAGAAAAATGAGCTCTCTCTTTGCAGTTCGGGTGACCAGAATTACTAGTCATTCCTGGAAAAGATGACCTTCTAGTTCTTCAGTGTTCTTTTGTTTGCTGATAACTCTACTAGTTAGTGTTTTTACCTGCTGGTCAGGCTGGATCAATGCCAGTTGACAGTGAAAGACAATAGGAAAGCTTATGTGCTAGATACATAGTTTTTAATTTTTATTTAGTATCATGAGCTATAATTCATATGGCTTTACATCTATTTAAAAATCATATATGAGCAAAGTAAATTTTCATGGACTGGGACTTCATTTGGTAGGTGAAAGTATCTGGTTTCTGCTTGACAGAGGATAGTTCCTGTTTTTAAGACTGGGGATGAAGGGCAAAGGTCTGCACCTCACAGCTGGTGGGTTGAAACTCCTTAGTGTCTGCTCCCTCCATTTTAATGCTCATCATTTTAATGCTCCCTCATTTTACTGCTCATCAGAGAGTGCATGTGCTGTTAATGTGGAGGGGATAAAACAATAAACGTTTTATCTGGCAGTCCCTGCATCAGTTGAGCATTAATTGCCAAAGAAGGAAGAAGCAGGTGTCTCTTAAAAAGATATCTAAAGAGTGTTTAGTGGCACATTGCAAAAAGTTGGTCTTTTCCACATGCTGACCTTTGGGAAGATGAGTGGAGTCCGTGCTGGTACTCCAGACTGCTGCGTGGTTCTGAGAACTTACTGCACTTCGTTCAATTTAAACATTAAATTCTATATTTTTTTGCTATACAAATTTCTGGTTGTAGACTGGGCTACTGCCTTTAATTCTTTTAGTGGATTTTATGTTCAGTTTATTTATTTATATTGGAATTTCCTCTTTGAGCACTGACACTTTTCTTACAGAGGTGTATCCCTCATGAGTTCTTTTCATGCTGAACATCAGTCATTGTAATGGTGAAGACGGTTTTTTTGTATGGCTGCGGTTTCCTTAAAATTATAGTGCTACAGTAGTCTGGATTATATTTCTAAAGTTGTTTCTAAAGATAGGTCATGCCAGACCACAGTGACGAAAGATGTGTTTGGTGTCATCAAAGAGCTGAGCTTATTTCCCTACAATGAAAGTGGAAGAGCCTCCAGAACTGAAGAATGCTTCCAAGGAGTCACCTCACAGTGTGCTCGATCAAACATGAAATGTGTTATGGACTGTTAAGGAATAAATGACCCTCAAGTTTTTAAATTTAAATCAAGTTCTGAGTAAGAGTTCATGAATGTAGAATTATGAATGAATTCTGTTGTAGATGAATAGGGTTTTTTTCCCTCATAACAATAGAAGTGATGCGAAATTTTTCTGTATGGAACACACAAGCATACATGATCCAGAGGGCGTGTTCCCAATATGCCTGAGGCTAAAGGGAAGCAGAGTGCATTTATCTGTAGGTCCTTGTGACTTGTCATGTGGGATCTTGCTCTACAACAGTCTCACAGCAATTTGGTTATTTCATCGTGTGCATCGAAGAATGTCACTGGCAGAATGTAATGCAGGGCAGTCACTTTGCTTAAGCCCGTAAGGGTCTTTTTCACGGTTCATAAGAAATGTTTTGGTTTAAAAGGTTTTGATGGATTAAAGGTAAAAATGACGAGATTTTTGAATCCCCCATAACCATTTTGATCATGTTTAAATGTTGGTCCTTTTATATGAAAGAATAAGGTGAAAAGAACTCAATATTTTGTCACTGGTATATTGAGATAATGTGTTTTAAATGTGATCTGTACAGGTTGGGATTTTAGATGGAAGTCTTTAAAGTTGTCTTTTTAGGGGAAATCATTTGCTGTAAGGAAAAGTTAGGAAGTGTGCTGTAAATGTAGAAGTACTCAGTCCTATGTGTAATTTTGTTTGCTATGGAAAAGTAAAGTTCTTTTGTTTTAACATTGTGTGCTTCACAGGATTTCTTGCAGGGGTCCTTGCGCTAAGCTTTGTTTTCTTTCCCCTTTTGTTTTTAAACAGCAGGGAAACACAGTACTCTGTGTGTTTTTCAATTTTAAAGCTCATGAAAGAGAAACAGATGAGGCCGATGTTTTCATAAAAATTGTGCGTGTCCCATTCTGCTTTTGATTTTAAAATATTTTTTAAATTAAATTTATTTACCAAAAAACAAACAAACAAAAAACCCCCTTGGTTTTGCTTGGTTCGTTAGTTTATTTTCCAGCGTGGGGAGGAGAGCTGTCCGTCACGGAGGTTGCTACTCGCTGTTGTTGTGTTGTTCCACTCCCAGCCCCGCGGAACCTTCGCGCGCGGTGCTCGCGGCCCCGCGAGCTCGGGCCGTTTAAATAAGGCGCCGGGCGCTCATTGGCGGAGGGGCGAGGGGGGCGGGTTGGAGCTGGCGCAAGCCGCTCGGTGATTGGCTGATGAGCGAGGGGGCGGGACTAGAGGGCGCGGCCCTCGCGGCGATTGGCGGAGCCGTGGGTTTGAACGCTCGCGCGGCGGTTGGCGCAGGGTTGCCTTTGCGGAGCCGCTGCCCTGTGCCAGCCCGGCCATGGCCGCGGGCTCCGTCACCGCAGCGGCGCGGGGGGACCGCAGCCCCGCCAAAAACGGCGGTCGGCGGCGCTGGGCCGTGCGGGGCGGCGAGGAGGACGCGGACGAGGGCCCCGCCGTGCTGGTCCTGAGTTATTTCTTTCGGCCGCCCTTCCTCAGCTTCGGCCGGCTGCGTGTGGGCTCCTCCCGCACGCGCCTGCTGGGCATCGACAACCCCAACGAGGATGACGCCGACGTGGTCATCGATCGGTTCCCGGCCGCCGCCAGCGGCTTCAGCATCGAGCAGCGCCGCTTCTTCGTGGAGGTACGGGAGGGGGCCCGCGGGGCCGAGGGACACGCGAGGGGACGGGCGGGAGCGCTGGCGGCCGCAGGGCCGGGGACAGCCGCACGTCAGCCGCGATCTGAGGCAGCCGCGGCCCCGGGAGCTGCGGCCCCGCTGTGTGGGTGCGTGTCGGTGCTGTGGTCGTGTCTCACGGTTCGCCCTGAAGGGCGCCGGCTGCAGCTGGGGGAGGCGGGGTCGGGCCCCTCGGACCAGGGGCTGTCGAGGTTGAGAAGGCGCTACAGTCTGACTCAAGCAGGTGTTTGCAGTGAGGAACAAAAAATAAAATGAAATTTATTGTTCTTTGGGAATATTGTCTTAAAGACAGAGGCCTGTCAAAAAGTTTCGGGACATATGTTTAGGAAAAAGGCTGAGGGAAGAGGATGCCAGTTCACTGTTCTGCACGTTAATTAGTGACACGATAGACAGCAAAGCATGCTTAAAATAGGACTAAACATATACGTAATCTAAGGAAATGCAAACTGTGGCTAGTCCAATCAATGCCAGTTTTTAAAAGAATAGTTTAGATGAACATATATCTACGATTATCTAGACTGTCCACAGTGTTTGTGAGAGAGGACGAAACACTCTGGAGGTCACTTGCGACAATGGGCTTATAAAACCAGGCTGGAGTCTCAGTGCGAAGTATTTGAATAACATGTTTATGTAGGAATTAATGAATAGAAAGCTTCATGCCTTCCTCCGTTATTTGCAGTGTCTTCTTTTTTTCTCAAAGAACGTAATTGTCAAATCTCATCTTAGCATGCCATTTAAGTGAAAAAATTGACACTTGTGTTTAGAGTGAGCTAAGGTCCTGAAAATCAACCTCTGATTATTAGTCCCACCCTAATTCTCTCAAAATTATTTTAGAGGACTTATTTGGTTAATATGTGCAAAAAATTATGTACTTCTACTTGCCTTTACTCAAACCTTCTTCTTTCTGCTATGTGTTATATTTATGTGTATTCTTTCTCATTTTCTGCTGTAGTTTGTTTAGGAGGTATATGTCCTTTTAGTAAGACAACATTTTTGATAGGGGTTGCTTAAATTTATGTGTCAGAGAGGGAAAACTGACATTTAAACGTTTAACTATTTTTTATCATTTCATGTCAGGATATATATCTGTCAGGATATATTACTTCTATATACTGTTCCTGTTCTGATTAATTACTTCCTGTTCTGATTAATTACTTCATCTTCAATGTTACATAAGTGTATCTGAATGCTAGATATTAAATATTTATTTTTCTCCAATAGGCAGGACAAAGAATCTTTGTTTCTGTCACGTGGACACCCTTAGAAGAAGGAAAAATCAGAGAACTGGTGACTTTTGTTGTTAATGATGTTGTAAAGCATCAAGCTGTGCTCCTTGGTGCTGCTGAGCAGCCCCCAAAGAAAAAGGTGAGTGTATGTTTATTGTGTCGTAATTCTATTACTTTAGCATCAGTGATGCAAATATTGGTTTTTATTACTAGAAAACTCAGTGTTATTACTGCAAAACTCAGTGATAAATGATGATGTGGAAATGCCCATTATCCTCAACTTTTTTTAGCTGGGTTGGAAAGTAGGTACTGATACACTACAGCTTAAAGAATAAAACTAAAACATGACCAAATAAATGGTTTTCAAACCTGCAAATAACGTGTCATGAATTTTTGATTAAGTGTTCTTTTTAAAGTCTTTTTAAACTTTGAACGAATATGCTGGTAATGTTTGCCTTTACATCTAGAAGAATTTAGAATGCCAGCACACTAACTTTTATTTACGTTTCTTTTTCAGAAGAGTCTTTGGGATACATTAAAAAAGAAAAACTCTTCAGGAACATCTGCAGTAAAAGTTAAGAATACTTTAGAAATCAAAAATGTTAATAAAACATTTCGAGTTTCTCGGAAGGTGGATAGAGTTAGAAGTCCACTTCAGTCACGTGAGAATCAGAACACAGTGCAGAATAATATATCTCAAGGAAGCGACCCTCTTGCTGGTGCAGAAAATCAGCTGCCTCCATCTCCTATTGCATCAGAGGAACGTGGCAATACTGTTCACACACCACTTGCCCTGAGAAGGTCTACTACATATGGGGATATTGCAGCCTCTGGAAATGAGGAGTTGTTGCCTGAGATAGACAGCTGTAAGACCAATAAATGTGTTACTGAGTGCAATCATTCACAATCTGAAAGTGCCTCCAGTTCTGCTGGATTAGCACAACTGCCAATTTCAAATGATGGAGGAGTTCTTAATTTTACACTCTCACCAGTTTCCACTCCAGAACACTCACCCTCTGCACCTGCTTTAAGTACAAGGAGAATTTTAAGTCCAGATGCTTTTGTAAATGACAATTACCAAGTGGATACAGATATAATAGAACAACCTTTTCCAGTTTTGTCACCTGATCAATTTGTGAAGGACAGTTTGTCAGATAAACAGTCAAAGACTCCTAAACCTGAGGCAGCATTAATATCATCAACCACAGAGACTTACATTGTTAAGAGATTTCTACCCTCAAAATGGAAAAAAGATGAAAGTGGAGAGACAGAAGCATGTGTTCACATAGAACACAACTTAAATGAAATCTTTGGGTTGCATAATGTAAAATCGCAGGCACTCCATTGTGATAAACCCAAGGAAGATCACTGCAGTTTTCCTTCTGCAGAGGAGCTTCAGACTGAAAATCCTTCCCGGAGAGAGCAAACAAAAAAGCGTCCAATTCTTTCTGCCACTGTCATAAAAAGTAAGCCTAGTGCTACTGAAGAAACAAGAGTGGAAACCCACCAGCCAAAATCTAAAAAATGCCTTAATAAAGCAATAATAGGATGTGCAAATGTGGTGCCTGTACATACTGAAGCAGAAACAGCAAAACACCTGTCAGTTACAGGTCCTATTTCATCTGAAAATAAGTGTCACAATGACAAAGTAAATTCATCTCCTACTGGATCAACTTCTTCGTGTCGTAAGAGGAAAAGCGAAACATATTTAGGAAGTAGTAGAGTTACAGCTCCAGTGCATGTGGAAGAAGTGGAAAGAAAAAGAGCTCTGACCTCTAGCACAGACAATCAAACAAGTATGACCAGACGACCATCGGCTTTCAAATCCATGAATGGAGAGAGAGCAGGGCAGAGAAAGAAGTCTGGTGAGCAGTGTTTCCTTCATTTACCATTTACCATCATTTACCATTTTCTAAAAGATGCCTTTGATTAGGAAATGTGTATAGCAAACTGAACTCTCTAGGATCAGTCAGCAATATTTCGTATCTCTGAAATGTGGGGCTTTGCAATTTGTGATGTAATTGCATTTTAAAAAATTGAATAGTAGGTTAGAGTTTTGGTTATGTAATTGGCTTCAAATTTACTTCATTCTTGTGTAAATTTGTTAATAACAAAAAGAGGAAAACCATCTAAAAGCTCTTGAGAAGAGCCCTTCTTATGTAATTCAAATTTTCTGGAAACTTACTGCACAAGATTTGTCACGTGTACATTTACCAGTGTGAATGTTTGACTCCATTGCTGTTGTCACATATTTTCAAATGTAGAATCTTGAAGGTTGGAAAGGACCTCCTGGAACATCGAGTCCAACCATTAACTTGGCACCACCGTGTTCACTACCTAACCATCACCCCAGGTGCCACATCCATGCACCTTTTCAACACTTTCAGGGGTGGTGATTCCACCACTTTCCTGGGCAGCCTGTGATAATTTTTAACCACCCTTCCGATGAAGAAGGTCCTAAGTCTTTTTCACTCTGCCTGCTTTTTACTGTCTGTGATTAGCTTGTCAGCCTTGTGTAGATCTCTCTGCCTTATTGTTTGCCAATACTTTGTTGCTTGAAAATCATAAAAAGCTGATGGCTCGCATTTCAGTCTATTTTGGGTTTTCTGACTGTTGCAATCCCAAATATGCTCTGGAATGTGGAAAAGAGTTAGGGTCTGTAACTTAAGGATGCATGTAATTTGCAAAATTTAACTAACAGGAAAAATTCATTATGGCCTTTAGATGAAAATAGCGCATGCTGCTTTTTTCAGTTAAATGATCTGTTTCTGTGATCTGGATTTGATTTGAGGCTTTCAATAATGCACTTCAGTGTTGGGCTTTTTAAGGTGGTCTGCATAAAAACAATGTGCTGAAAGTGTTGATATGCAGCAGGAAAAGGTGTGTTATCTACCAGGTTATTTCTATTAATCCATTAGGATAAAGATAGATGGGCTGGACAACGGCAGAGTAGAGAGGAATAGTCTCCTCCCTTGACCTCTGGCCACCCCTCTTTTGATACAGTCCAGGATTCAGTTGGCCTTCTGGGCTGTGAGTATGCATTGTTGGCTCATGTCCAGCTTGTCATCCGCCAGAAACCCTAAGGCCTCCTCTGCAGGGCTGCTCTCTGAGTTCCTCTCCCAGTCTGTTGTGTCACCTGCACAACTCAGCTTCGTGTCACCTGCAGATGTGCCAAGGGTGCGCTCCATCTCTCTCTGTGTCATTGATAAAAGTGTTAAAGAGCACCAGTCCCGAGACAGATCCCTGAGGGACACCACTCATCTCTAGCCTCCATCTGGTCATACAGCCACGGATCACAACTCTGGCTGCAATTCCTTATCCACCCAGTGGTGCACCTTCCAAATCCATATTTTTCCAATGTGAAGACAAGGATACCATGTGTGTCCATGTGGAAGGCCTTACAGAACTCCAGGTAGATTACATCAGTCAGTTTCCCATGTTGACAGTGTCAGCCACTCCACCACAGGAAGCCACCAGACTGGTCAGGCACAATTTGCCCTAGGTAAAGCCACACTAACTGTCTTGAATCACCTTCTTTCTTACCTGTGCTTTAACATCGCTTCCATGAGGATCTATTCCATGGTATTCCCAGGCACAGAAGTGGGGCTGACCAGTCTGTAGTTCCCTGCATCCACACATCTTCCTTCCTCCCCTTTTTAAATCATCAATATCTTTTACTTCTGAAGTACCATCTTGTCAGGCAGCAACTGTAGTTCTTCTGCAACAGAATGTATTTTTATCCTTCATTTGGCATCAATGTGAAACTATGATTGTGCTAAAAGGCTTTGTTTTACCATGTTGAGAATGCCTGGATCTGCATTTTTCCTTGCGTTTTATTTAAGTCCTGTAATTTATGTGTGTTGGATAATACTTGCTAACTAGTACGTTGATGCATAAACTAACGTAAGTCAGGCTGCTCTGAACTGAGTATCAATCTAGTAAGCTATCTAACCGTGGGAAGGAGTGAATAAAGCCCTAAAATTCATCTCTTTTACCCCAAATGTTTATAGAATACATGTTCTGTCACATGTTCTAATGAAAGTCTGTACAAATTAGCTTAGTGTTTCTAGCCACATAATGAACTTCAAACACTGCGTTTCCTTAGTGTTTTGGACAAACTGTGACATACAAGAGCAGTTATTTGCTCTTGAACACTTTTCCCCTTCAGTTGTAGCCAAAATGGTATGTGTAACTTTCCATCAACAGGAGCTTATTGGTATTTTGAATAGTTCATGGGAAATGACTCTAGTTCTGTGCTTTAGAAGTGACATGAATTTTAATGCATTAACTTCCACTGACATATTTCTGCTGATATTTGTGTGTTAATGCTGGTAGGTTCTTCACTTCAGAAGGCATCTAAAACTACCAAGAGAATGAGTAAACCTGTCCCTGGATTGGCCCAGTCTCACCTGACATTTGTGAAACCGCTGAAAACAGGTAGGCAGACTCCAGGTGTTTAGTAAAATACAGAACAGAATGTCACAGTTGTACTGCTGGTGTTGGATAAGACCTAACTGGTTAGAACTGAGAGGAAATAGAAGATAGTACCTAAAATGAATCAATACCTAGTAGAACAATATTTGTAACCTTTTGCAATCTGTTTTGACTACTTAGAAGAAAATTGGTTGCAACACATGATCAGCTGAGGGTAAATGTTACTTTCTTCCAGATTGGCCTGTAAGTGTAAAAGGTACATTACCATTATGCTCCCAGCTTACTGATAGTTATCAGTCAAATGCCTCTTCCATATCTGATAACATTTTAAGGCAACAACAGAATACCTCAGAAGAGGAAATTTCCTCCCAATGAGAGAAAACTTTTGCAGAGTTAAGAATACTAAGTTGATCTGCTCTGAAAAATGCATCTTCCTGGATGCATAAGATCTTCCTGGATGTAATCCAGTTCAGCTTGGGTTTGCCTCATTGCAAATGGTTTGAGTTCTAGGTATTTTGTCTTAGTTCTAGTGATGTTCAATCCATATTTTGTGGCTAAAATTTATTTAATAGTCCCTGAATATTTTAACAAGTCACTGAATATTTTAACAATCTGCTTTTTTTGTCTATAGTGCTAAATGGAGTGTCAAACATTAATCCTTTCCACAATGAAGTATATTGGTTATCAAACATTTCAAGAACTGCAAAGGCTTAAGTTTTTGTTGTTTTGTTTTGGTTTTTAAGTCATCCCTAGGCACCCAATGCCTTTTGCTGCTAAAAATATGTTTTATGATGAACGTTGGAAGGAGAAACAGCAACGAGGTTTCACCTGGTGGTTAAATTTTGTACTTACTCCGGATGACTTCAACGTAAAAACAAATACCTCACAAGGTAAGAGTACAAGAATTTTGTGTTCTCATTTTCTTGAGCATTGTATTACATACTTTATAAGCACTAACAAGTAGTAGTACTCATTTAACACTAAACCTTTTCAGGGTCAAGTTGTCACATTTTTCCACTTCTGATATGTGTGGATGGGTCACTTCCTTATGGCAAGCACAGCACACCATGCCTTCTGCGTCGGGGAATGTGCTCTTTAACAAAAATGCACTGGAATGTGTTGCTGTAGCACAGTGGGTGCTCAGTGGGTGTTGAGCAGGGAATCCCCACCTGCTGGAAAACATTATAGCTGGCACTTTACTAAAAGGATAAGCTACTTTTCCTCCATCTTTAGCTTCATTTGAAAAAAACGAAGATGGAACCATTAATCTTAAAACTGAATTCCTAGCACTGCTCACTTACGAAAAAAGTGTTCTTATATTTAATAGTTGACTAGTATTCTTGTACTTGATGACATATGCTTAGTGCAACAGCTGACAAGCTTTCTGAAGGATAAATCATTAGTCAGAATGAAAATAACAAAATGTCAGCTTAGAGAGGGGAAAAAATAAATGAGGTGTGCAAAGCTACCTTTATTTGAGATGCATGTAAATGCATGCTTTTTTTGTGTGTTTAAACAGTAAATGCAGCTGCTCTTATCCTGGGAGAAGAGAACCATCACAAAATGAGCCTTCCTAAGGCCCCCACGAAAGATGAGGCGTCTCTAAAAGCGTACACAGCTCGCCGTAAGCTGAATAAGCTGCGGCGTGAGGCCTGCCGCCTGTTCACCTCCGAAACCATGGTTAGAGCCATCCAGAGACTCGAGGTGGAGATCGAAACCAGGCGCCTGCTGGTCCGGAGGGACAGGCACCTCTGGAAAGACATAGGTAAAAGGACTGAAACGCGGCATTCTGTCCTCTTGTAAGCAGGGAAAGGATTATTCACACGCTCAGTTTGTTTAATCTCAAATTGGTTAATAGAAATTTTTGAATCAATAAGAAATGTTTGCTGGATCTAATATTAAAAGATGTTCTCTTGCAGGAGAAAGGCAGAAAATCCTTAACTGGCTTTTATCTTACAACCCTTTATGGCTGCGTATAGGTCTGGAGGTAAGTGCACTGTGCATAGTCTATAATCTAAGTTCAAAGGACATTTAACAATTTTTTTAGTAGAGGTTGTTTTGGGTTTCTTTGTATTTTCTGTCATACTAATTCAGGTAGATTCAATTCAGTTATACCATGATGCATATCTTTTAAATTGTTCTAATGTGCTTGCTTTAAAAAAATGATTACTTTATTGAGAAAGAAAATATTTAATCAAGGAAATTGGAAGTTAATTCCCTGACCAATAACATAAAACCATTTCCCTATCAGTTTCACTTTACTAAACTGGAGAAGAATGTGATTGTCTTAAAGAAGTTCCTGATTGATTTCTCAGATGTAGATGGTCATATATGTTTTGAAATGAGATTAGCTCTTCTGAAATTTTCTTTGGCTTTACCTTTCAGTGACTCAGTTGAAAACTTTTTGATTTTTAGAGACAAATTGCCATTTTTTATTTTAGAAATTCAATAATTTCTATTTTTCAAAAAATCACATAGAATTTAAGGTAATTTTTCACACTTCTGCTTTTTTTCCCCTTCTTTCATATTAGACTATTTATGGAGAACTGATAGCTTTGGAGAGTAATAGTGATGTTATGGGACTGGCAATATTTATCCTTAATCGCTTGCTTTGGAACCCTGACATTGCAGCTGAATACAGACATCCCACTGTGCCTCACCTTTACCGGGAAGGTAATGACTACTTCCAAAACCAACTTATTTGTAGCACTTGATCTTTTAACTGTCACTTATTGACTTCTGTCATTTTAGGTCACGAAGAAGCTTTGTCCAAGTTCACACTGAAAAAATTGTTGCTGTTGATTTGCTTTCTGGATTGTGCCAAACGGTCCAGAATGAT
The DNA here is from genome assembly GCA_013396875.1 of Vireo altiloquus. NCBI lineage: Eukaryota > Metazoa > Chordata > Aves > Passeriformes > Vireonidae > Vireo > Vireo altiloquus. The sequence continues at coordinate 1,217,994 of VZRF01012348.1, forward strand.
TGACCATGACCCCTGCCTCTTTTGTAAGGATGCAGAGTTCAAGGTGAAAACTGTGATTTGATGTCTCTCTCCAGTATTGTCCTAAGACTCAGTGTAGTATTTTTTCATTGGTTTTAATGTGACAAAAGTTAAAGCTGTGTGACTTACTAAAATAATTTTTTAAAAAATACATAATTTTAAGAATCAGGCAAGTAAATATGAGATGTAATTTAGGAGGTACAAGGGATGAAATTTGTATTCTGCTTGACAAATATTGTAGTGTTAAGATTTCTTTTTTTTTTTCAATTGTAGGCTAGCAAAGACCTTTTGCTTGCATTTTCCCGTGACTTCCTGAGTGGTGAAGGTGACCTTTCTCGCCATCTGGGTTTCTTAGGACTACCTGTCAGCCATATTCAAACTCCACTTGATGAATTTGATTTCGCTGTAACAAACCTGGCTGTGGATTTGCAATGTGGCATTCGTCTTGTGTGCGTTGATACAGAATTCTATTGAAATAATTATTTTCTTTTATATAATACTTAATGTGAGCTCATCAGAGGCATTAAACCATGCAATTACCTTTGTTAGGAGAACAGTGGAGCTTCTGACCAAGAACTGGAATCTTTCAAAACAACTGAGAGTTCCTGCAATAAGTCGGCTGCAGAAGATGCATAATGTTGATATTGTTCTTAATGTCCTTAAAGAGCGAGGAGTGCCCTTGAAGGATGAAAGTGGTAAGGCCTAGAAATCAGGGTTATTTATTCTAAGTGCATCAGAGAGCTGGTGCATGTTTTAATCCCTTGTTTTATTTGATAGGTGCTTCAATTGACTCCAGGGATATTGTGGATAGACACAGGGAACGAACGTTAGCACTGCTGTGGAAAATTGTCTTTGCTTTCCAGGTACTATTCAATTTTTGTTTGGTATTTGCTAGTTACAATGGAGGAATAATGAAAACACCAGTCTTTTTGGGAATATTTGATGTCTGTGATAGCCTCTGCTAATCAAATTTTATACTGAAATTATTTACTTTGTACATTTAACGTTCCATGTAAACTTTACTAAACTGCAAATTGTTCATTACCAATACACCTTGGATAATGTTTTAGCTGTGCCTTTTCTTACACATTCATTCACGTTTTTGGAAAACACTAAACTTGTGAGTTTATGCTATGTAGTAGCAGAATTGATACTTTCAAATAGTGTTGATCTCAAACTTCAGGTGGACTCTTACTAACTGAAAAGGACATTTTGAGGTTACACTGATAGATAGTTATAGAGTGATCTCTGAAGCTATTGCTCTTCTACTTTTTCTTCCTTTTATTTGAAACAGTCAATTTGTTGAAACATTCTTGAAATAAGAATGAAGATTTCTTAGGCATTATTGCAATGATATTTCAAAAGTTAGTAGAGGAAGTAAAAATAACTTTCTTAAGACTGTTTTAGAAGTAAACTTGAGTCAGAATGTTTTAAAAATAAATGTCCAACTGACAAGTCCGGTTGGAAGGAACATGATGAGTGAAAGGCAAAACAAGATAAAAGTTAAAAGTGGAATTTCACCACTAGGTAGTCAGGAATGTAAGTGCAATTAAGTATATGTAAAGCAAGAATATTAAGGACTTTAGCCACAGAACTATTAAGATAGAATAAGATAATAAAAATCAAATGTAATTATTTTCTTTCTTAAATACTGTTACACTATCAAGTAGTTAACTTCCTTCAGTTAGTTCTGATGCGTGTGTCATGGTTGCATTGCTTTTGATTAGAGAAATAATTTCAGTGAGTAGTGGCTTTTTCCAAGTTCTGTGGATATGCTGCTTGTTCTCCACATCTTCTTCCATCACAACACCAGCTCAAGTCCTTTTTGGAATCCCTTAAAAGAGGAGGATTGGTACATGGGCTCAGTGGAAATGGAGGACTCAAATAGCTTTCTCTTCAAGCACATTGAAATTACACAGGCTGTTTTGGGGAATTTCCCTGTTTCTCCCAACTATTAACTAATGCAGTAACTGTTTTACACAGAACTGTGGGAAGGGTAGATTTAGGGTTTTTTATCTGCAATCTCTGCTGGCAAATCCAGATTATTTACTACTGATTGTGTGGCATAGTTTCTCTTTAAAATGCCATAGCTAAAGCTCTGCATCCAGTGGTTGTAATGCCTGGCATGTCAGACTGTTGACATGTCAATTTTTTGTTTTTCTTCCTGACAGGTGGATGTTTTTCTGAATGTGGAGCAGTTAAAAGAAGAAATCGAGTTTTTGAAGAACACACACAAGAGAAAAGCACAATTGGGTGCCATCAAGACTTTTACAACTGGTTTTAGAGTACAGGAAGACAGTAGTAACTTCTCATCTCAGAGTTACAGTGAAAATGTGAAGCTGCTGATGGCATGGGTTAATGCTGTTTGTGGATTTTACAATATCAAGGTAAATAGTTTTATGTACACTTTAACCAATACACCCTGTGCTGTCAAAATTCTTTACAGAGCAGAGTTCGTCAAACTATCAAATATGCAGTAGAAGTAAATGGTAATTATTTATAAATATCCTTCTGCACTTTGTTTAATCTGATTTGAAATAGCCATCACTCTGTGAGTTTAGTTGAAGCGCTCTATTAAAAAATATCATAGCAAAAAAATTTCTTCTTCCAGTTAGTCTTGTGCATAAAAATGCTTTTCAAAAATAGAACATTTTTTGCTGGAATGGGAATTGTTTGTGGACTTTTAATAAGCCTTCATTTTAAAAGTATTTGTGCATAGAATTTTCAGTGTTTATAAGAACTATGAGAAATAAACTAATGTTTGGGATAAGGTCAGTTCATCTCCTCAGAGATGTTTGTTTAGAAGGGATATGTTTGCTCATTCCAGGCCAGAGCCCTGACTCTGGTCAGAATACAGTAGCAGCTGCTAGTCTTTCTGAAGGGTAAAACCAAGCACTTAGGACTGATGCAAATTCAGAACTTATTTCTGCATTGAACATCTAATGTAAAGGTATCTATAGAAGTTTACTTGGGATCCTACTGTAGAAAGATTAGTTTCTTCAATGTTTCCCTTGTAGATTCACTGTTCTGGCACATCTTTTGTTTCTGGATTGTCACAGCTGTATGTCACTTTACAGTAAATGTTCAAAGGAAGCACTAGCTACCTAATTTTTTTGTTGTTAAAAAATAATTTGGTCTTGGTTGCATTTAAAGGTACAAGAAAAGAAATTCATATCTAGTTTATACTAATTAACTAGTAAGAAAAATTCAAGGAATTTGTATTTTATTTAATTTAACAGGTGGAAAATTTCACAGTGTGTTTCTCAGATGGCAGGGTATTATGCCATTTGATTCATCACTATCACCCGTGTTACGTGCCTTTGGAAGCTGTGTGCCAACGGACAACTCAAACTGTCGAATGCTCAAGAACTGTTACAGTGGGACTAAACTCCTCCTCCTCATCTGACTCTGACACTTCTCTAAATGTCGGCGAAGAAATGTTTGATCAAAGTGAGTTATTTGATGCACAGAAGTTCAAGTTAGATCTATTTCTTTTATGCCCAATTTGATTTGATTAATGTTTTGTCTTTACAAAGCTGTAACTCCCTCAGTCCTATACAAGGAACTCTTGGACAATGAAAAGCAAAACTTCCAGCTGATCAATGCTGCAGTTTCTGACCTAGGCGGGATACCAGCAATGATTCATCACACAGACATGTCAAATACAATTCCTGATGAGAAGGTAAAATGCCTTTGGAGTTGATATAAACATGTTCTGCCCTCCTGTGGACGTGTCCTGCTCTTTAGTGCAGCCCTTACCCTGCTGTGTTCTGTGTTTCTGTAGGTGGTTATCACCTACCTGTCATTTCTGTGTTCACGGCTTCTCGATCTTCGTCAAGAAACTCGAGCTGCACGATTAATTCAGGCTGTTTGGAGGAGCTACAGGCTGAAAAGGGAACTGAAACTCTCTCAGGTACTCTTTGCTTGTGCAATACTCAGAGCTTCTACATTAAGGAAAAAATAGAGAATATAAATTCAATGGAAAATACAGGTTTATGGGAGTAATATTGGCATTTAAACTAATGAGTGCCATTTCTATCATCAAAATAGGTGGCCTTCTTGGTGGTGTAATCTACTAAACTTCACTTTTCTTTCAGCCTTCTGAATTAATTACAAGTGTTTAAAAGGCTGCTGTTCTTTTTTGTGTGTCACTCCTTAAACTCTTTCCCAATATTTCAAATATAATAATTGCATTGCTTCCTTAAAACAAAAAGGAGTAGTTAATCCCTGTCAATGTGTACAAGATGAGAGGAGTAATTAAACTTCTGCATGGATTTACTATTTCTGTTAAGAAGCTAAGCTTCGCCAGTCTTTTGAATTGAATTTCATGAGTTCTGATATTCTGTATCTTGATTTTCTGGTATTTATACCAGATCTTGTGAGGGTTTCAAAGCTGACACTCTTAAGGTTCATAAATGCCACCACTGTGTCTTACTAAGTTAGATATTATTTGATGTTGGAACAGTGTTCAAGTGAAATATTCTAAAACTGTGGTGTAGAAGGGGACAGAGGTTGTATTTAGGATTTTTCATCTCCAGTTTCTTTACTTTATAAAATCTACACAACCTTAATAATGATGACAAAACATTGCCTTTACAACTTTTTTGCAATAACTAATAGTAAAGATGCTGGTGGGGGAGAAGGAATCAAAACCAAAACCCTTTAAACATTGCAAGCATTATTTTTATTAACTAATCTTACAATGTGCACACATGTACTATATTTTGATGAAATTGCTCTAGATAGTTATTCAAATTAAAAATTTGAGTGAAAATTCCATAGCTAATGTTCAGTGGAAATTTACTCTTTGCAGGAAAGAGACAGAGCTGCTCGGATAATTCAAAAATCTGCAATGAACTTCTTGGCTCACCGACGCATCCTGAGGAAAGAGAATGCAGCTGTTTTCATCCAGAAGCATTGGAGAGGATACTTGGCCAGGATGACTCTCTCCAATCTGAAAAAGGCAAAACTGGAGCAAGCCAGAAATAAATCTGCTACTGTCATTCAGGTAATACAATCTAAAGTGAGACTACACAGCAAGGAAACGCCCTGAAACCTCTAAGAAATAGCCTTACTGAGGAGCATTTGTGCTGCTTGCAGCAATTAATGCTTCCATGAAATGTTATACTTTTTTAAATTCTTTTTTCCCCCACTCTGCTTTTGAGAGGTTTAGTAAGTTTCTCTCTCCAGGGAAAGATGGTAATGTGCTATTAAATTAGCAATTATTCCTTTCTTCTATATTTTAGAATACCATAAATATTAAAACATGGGGCCTTAAACAGTCAGTGTAGGGACTGATCAGATTGTGTTGGTTTTCTTCTTTGCAGCTGCTGAACGTTACTTAAAGAAGCTTTAAAAAAAAATTAAAATTACTCTCCTAGTGTTATGTCACCTGCAATAGGCATATTGAGTGGCAGACATGGCAATGGTAGTTTGGGCAGTTAATTCAATTTTTCAAGATACTTTAGCCACCATTACCCAAAGATAAGTACTGCACTCCTAAGACTTTTTAGAATGCATATTAAAGAATTGCTGATTTATCAAGTAGTTTAAGAGGAAATCTGTTGTTGCCAGGGTAAATTTAGCCTTTTCCCAGAATTAAAAAAAACTTAAAAAAACCAATGATACAAACATTTGGGGTTTACTTTCTTGGTCTTTTTAAATATAGATTTCTGGATTTACCTTCCTAGGGGTTAAGACCCAGAGATGAACTCAGTTGGTTAGAGCATGGTGCTAGTAACACCAAAGTCATGGGTTTGATCCTGATATGGGCCATTCACTTAAGTGTAGGATTCAATCTTTGTGGGTCTTTCCAATTCTGAATATCTGTGGTTCTGATAAGTAGGAATAATAAATCTTAAAAGGCTGAAGATGACAGTCCTTGCTTAAGCTTAACTCAAGACAATATGATGAAAATACTAAATTTTTTCCTTTTTTACCTGCAGGCTTATTGGAGGAGATACTCGGCTAGGAAAAGATATTTACAGCTAAGACACTCTGTTATTTTTGTACAAGCAAGGATAAGGATGGTGAAGTCTGTTGCTGCATATAAACAAATTGTTTGGGCTGCTGTTACAATTCAGAGACATCTGCGTGCAACTAAGTTGGCAAAAACAGATCGGCAAAGATATGAAATCATAAAGTCTTCAGCACTTACTATTCAGTCTGCATTCAGAAGATGGAGAAAATACAAAATGCAACAGAAAATTAAAGCAGCTTTGGTGATTCAGAGTTATTTCCGAAAATGGCAATCTTCAAAACTGGCTAAGAGAAGGAGGGCTGCCCTTGTCATACAGTCTTGGTACAGGATGCACAGAGACCAGAAGCAGTATATATGTATTAAGCAAAATGTTATCAAGATTCAGGCTTGGTACAGGTGTCAGCTGGCCAGACGTGTTTACCAGGAGCACAGGGCAAAAATAGTGACAATTCAGCAGTACTACAGGGCTTTTAAACTGGGGAAAGCTGAGAGAGAGTCTTACTTGCAAAAGCGTTCAGCGGTGATAGTTCTCCAAGCTGCTTTTAGAGGCATGAAGGCACAAGAGCTGTACAGACAAGCAAAAGCAGTATGTGTTATTCAATCACTGTGGAGAATGAAACAAGAGAAACAAAGATTTCTGCAATTAAAAAAATCTGTTACTACATTGCAGTCACACGTGAGAAAATACCAACAAGTAAAAAGATACAAAGAGATTAAAAATGCTGCTTCTGTAATTCGAACCCGGTATAGGGCACACGTGGCCGCTAAAAACGCAGCTGCCGCTTTCCAGAGAGTGCGCCTGGCTGCCATTGTTCTCCAGTCTGCCTACAGAGGGATGCAAGCCAGGAGAGAGGCTTGCATGTTGAGATCTGTGATCAAAATTCAGTCAAGTTTCCGTGCTTATGTTGCCCGGAAGAGATTTAAAAAGTTGAGAGATGCCACAGTGAAGATTCAAGCTCTTGCAAGGATGAGGCAAGTCCGTAAGCATTACTGTGCACTGAGGGAAGCAACGCTTTATGTCCAGCGAAGGTATCGCTCTGGGAGACGTGCTCTTCAATTGAAAGAAGATTATTGGAAACTGAAGGGTGATTGCATAAGAATTCAGGCTCTAGTTCGAGGCTATCTTGTCAGGAAACAAATACAAAGGTGGAGGGAAGCTGCAGTATTACTTCAGGCCTGCTACAGAATGAAAAGGGACCGGCACCGGTTCTTAAGCATCTATAGTGCTGCCATTGTCATTCAACAACGTTATCGTGCCTGCAGAAAGACCCGGTGTCACAGGCGAGAGTTCTTGCAAGTTAGAAAAGCAGCTGTGTGCTTACAAGCAGCCTACAGGGGTTATAAAACACGCAAAAAGCTTAAACTTGAATACAGAGCTGCTGTTAAAATTCAGACTGCTTTTAGAACTCATGCTGCACGAGTGAAACACAAGGCAATGGTTCAGGCCTCCGTTGTGATTCAGAGGTGGTACAGAAATTGTAAGGCTGGTAAGAGGCAAAGACTGAACTTCTTAATGACAAGAGCAGCAGTGCTTTCTTTACAAGCAGCTTTTCGTGGCTGGAAGGTACGGAAGCAGATTCAAAGACAACATGTTGCTGCTACTAGGATACAGTCTACCTTCAGAAAATTCATGGCTGTGAAGAAATTCAGGCTTGTGAACCACACTGTGCTAGCCATCCAAAGGCATTACAGAGCCAGGGTCCTAGGCCAGAGACAACGGCAAGAATATGTCCAGCTGCGTAACTCTGTGGTGCATCTTCAGGCACTATGGAGGGGGAAAGCTGTGCGAAAAACTATTCAGAAGAAACATCATCTTGCAACAATCATTCAGTCCTATTACAGAATGCATGTTAATCAACAAAAATACAAGAAACTGAGACAAGCCACGTTGGTGATTCAGAAATACTACAGAGCCTACTGTATGAAGAAAACCCAGCGTGCAGTTTATCTAAAAACCAAGTCAGCTGTGTTAATCTTGCAGTCTGCTTACCGTGGGATGACTGTGAGGAAACAACTGAACAAACTAAACAAAGCTGCTACAACTATACAAGCTGCCTTCAAATCTTACCTGGTCAAAAAGGAATATGAAAGACTTAGATTGGCAACTATAGCCATTCAAAGGCGTTACCGTGCAGTTATTCACGCTAAGTGTCAAAGGCAGGGATATTTATCTTTAAAAAGAGGCACAGTCAAAGTGCAGGCGATTTACAGAGGTGTAAGAGTCAGGCGACAGGTTCGCCATATGCACCAAGCAGCTGTTTGCATCCAAGCCACGTTTAAGATGCATTGCATGAACATAAAATATCGGTCAATGAGAATGGCAGCAATAAGAATTCAAAGGCAATACAGAGCATTTTGTTTAGGTAAAGTACAACGCAAAAAGTACTTGGAACTAAAGAAGTCTGTCATTATCCTCCAGGCTGCTTGCAGAGGCATGAAGATCCGACAAGACTTAAAAGCTATGCATCGGTCAGCAGCAATAATCCAATCCTATTATCGAATGCACAAACAACAGAGGGATTTCAGAAAGCTGCTGCTCGCAACGAGGCAGATTCAGCAGTGGTTCCGTGCTTGTAAGGAGAGAGATGCACAGGTTCACAATTACATGATTAAGAAAAATGCTGTACTACGCATTCAGGCTGCATTCCGTGGTATGAAAACAAGAAGACTGATCAGAACCATGAATGAATCGGCTATGATTATTCAAAGGAGGTTTAGAACTTTTCTCAAAAGAAGATATTTTCTTTCCATCAAGTCAGCTGCTGTTGTAATTCAGAGAAAATACAGAGCAACAAAACTAGGAAAAATTCAGCGTCAAAAATATCTCTCTCTCCTTAATGCTGCTGTTATCATACAGTCTGCTTATAGAGGATTTGCAGTAAGGAAAAAAGTGCAGAAAATGCATCAAGCTGCTACAGTTATTCAAGCAATGTTAAGAATGCGTAAAATCTGCACTTCTTATCAAGCACTCAGGCTTGCTTCAGTAATCATACAGCAACATTATCGAGCTTACAGGGATGGGAAGCGCGAGAGAGAAAAGTACTTAAAACTGTACAATTCTGTCTTAGCTCTTCAAGCTGCCTACAGAGGAATGAAAACAAGATGCTTCTTGAAGAGACAACATGAGGCAGCACTTACAATACAGAGAAACTACCGAATGTATAGGCAGTACTGTCATTACAAAAGAGTTCAGTGGGCAGCCCAGCTAATACAGAGGAGGTACAGAGCACATAGGCTCAGGAAAATTGCTGTACAGCGTTACACTTCATTAAAGAAAGCAGCAACTTGTATCCAGAGGGCTTTTCGAGACACGCGAGCGAGAAAACAGCAGCAAGAAATGCACTGTGCAGCGACTGTGGTTCAGAAAAACTTTAAAGCTTTCAGAGAACGTCAGAGATACCTCTCTCTTAAAGCAGCTACTCTTGTCTTTCAGAGAAGATACCGAGCTTTGGCTCTGGCAAGGCAGCATGCTTTGGAATATCACTCTCTCCGCAGAGCAGCTATTCTCATCCAGGCTGTGTACAGAGGTGTCAGGGTGAGGAGGAGTCTCGAGCACATGCATTTAGCTGCCAGTACAATACAGGCAGCCTACAGAATGCTCAGGGATAGAAGGGCCTATCAGAATATGAGAAATGCGGCTATGGTTATTCAGAACTACTATCGATCCTATTTGAAAGGAAAGAACCAACGCAGGAAGTATGTGACAATGAAGAATTCTGTTCTTGTTATTCAATCAGCATACAGAGGCATGAAGGCACGGCAGGAACTGAAAATCCTGCATGTTTCAGCAGTTGTAATACAGTCCAGCTATCGCATGTATGTACAACGTAGGTACTACAAACAGCTGTGCTGGGCTGCCACAGTCACACAGCAGAGATTCAGAGGCAAAATGGCAAGAGAAGCTGCCATGAGAAACTATGCAGAAGTAAGAAAGGCAGTCATTTGCCTTCAAGCTGCTTTTCGTGCTAGAAAAGCCAGGCAATTGTACAAAGCCAATGTTGCTGCACGGTGCATTCAATCGCTCCTACGAATGTGTGTGGAGAGGAGATGCTTTCTTGCAAAGAAATCAGCAGCAATAACGATCCAGTCCATGTTCCGGTGCCAAAGAGCAAGGACTCGCTATACACTGATCCGCAGCTCAGCAGTTTCTGTCCAGAGGTGGTACAGATCGTGTCTCAGGGCTCGTTCAGCGAGAGCAGAGTACTTGGCTCAAAGACAAGCAATAGTAGTTATTCAGTCTGCCTTCCGAGCTATGAAAGCAAGAAAAACAGCAAGGCAACTACGAGCCGCAAGAAAGATTCAGTCTTTTCTTCAGATGGCTCTGCAGCGTAGAAAATACATCCAACTCAGAGCAGCAGCTGTTACATTACAATCCTATTACTTAATGCAGAAATGTAACTCACAGTATAAGAGCTATAAAAGAGCAGCAGTTGTCCTGCAGCGGCACTACCGCTCCCACCTGGCTGTGAAGCACCAGAGAATGACTTACTTACAAACCCGCAGGAACATTATCCTTGTGCAGGCCACAGTCAGAGGATACATCGAAAGGAAGAGGTTTCACAAAATTAAAGAAAGCACAATAAAACTTCAGGTACTTTTGAATGAATAGTACTGGGATTTGGGTGTATTTTTGGTTTCATTTGTAGATGTTTTAAAGATTTACTGCTCTTTCAAACCACACTTTAAAGCTAAAGTAGAATCAGTTTCTGAAGTGTACTACAGGGCAGATATATAAAGCTTACTACCACAGTAACGTAAGTAAGGTTCTTAAAGACAACTGAATTCCACCTCTGATTATTAGTGGCTTAATGAATATTTTCTTTGATGAGAATATGAGTGAAAGCTGTCTTCATGTATTGTATGAGAGGACACTGGTAGTGGGGTGTAAAGTGACATAAATGGCAAAAAACACCTGATAGCTACATTCTTTAGGACTCATGTTTAGACAGGTGTGAGTAAATCAATCATGTTAGTCCTCCTAGGTTTACTAATTGGTCCTAGACTAATCTAAGTGCCTAACTGACATTCTGAAGAGGAATTTAAGAAGGGAAATTCCGACAAATCAAGGAAGAAAGGGAAATAAATCCTCTCTCATTTGTGGCCCTGAGCAGTCTGATCTAATGGGTGGCATCCCTGTCCACGTTGGATGGGTTGAACCTACACCATCTTTAAAGGTCCTGTCCAACCCAAACCATTTCAGAATTCTTTGGGAATTTCTTGGGTTGGTTTTACTTTGGAGACTACACGCTCTGCTTAACTGATAGAAATCAGGTGTGCTTTCCTCAACTCCGTGTTTTGTGGAGATTGGCAGCTGCTTAGTTATTTTCTGAATGTTTAACTTATACATCCTAAACAATATAAATATAGTTACTTTCCTTAAAAGGTAGAAAAAAAGAATGAATTTTGAATTTCAGAATATATTTATTTATATTGGTGTTTTTATAACAAGCCAGTGAGTACAGCTGTACAGAGAAATATGCAAACATTCCCAGCTGTTATGATGCAAGTGAAATATTCCAAATTTATGTCTTTTTCTTTGAAGGCATCTTTCCGTGGATTTATTCAGAGACAGAAATACCTTCGGTGCAAGTTATCTGCTGTGTTAATACAGCAGCACTACAGAGCCCATCGGATGCGAAATATGGATCAAAACAGATACCATCAAATGAAAAGAGCTGCCATTACCATTCAGGTAATCATAAAAGTGGCTTTTTTTGAGTGTTCATTTGGGTTTTTTAATCTCTCTTGTATTTGTTTCTTCATGATACAGTTACTTTTGCAGATTAATATTAAAGAGTGGCATTTGTGGCATTTCCCTGAATGTGTTTCACTTGGTTTTGAAAACATCATCCAGTTGGGAGAAATTAAATATTTGTAGTACTTTAGAGATAGAAATCCTAAAAGTTGTTCTTGTTCATGTGATATTTTTCCTTTTAATTTTGTTCATTCCATTAAAAGTTGTGATTTATTTTTGTTTTATTTTTATTTCCCTAATAGGCAGCATACAGAGGATATAAAGCCAGGCAGTGGGTTAGCAAAATGAGAGCAGCACAAGTCATCCAAGCCTGGTTCCGAGGTTACAAGGCACGAAAGGAATACGCGTCTGTGCTCAGAGCTGCCCTTGTTATTCAGAGTCACTTCAGAACCCAGCAGCTGCGGACTCGGTAATACTGAATCTGAGAGAAATCACTCTGCTTTTCAAAGCTTTTGTTACAAAATTATTTAGTGCTGCACTGCTCTCTTTAGAACTCTTTAGATTCTCAGGCTCTGCCCCTGCAGCATCCTTGTAATGTGCATGAGTATAACCCTGTTGGTGCAAGTGGGGTTATTCTTTTGCACAAGATTTTCCTTACATTTAATTGTTTTTCTGGAATGGAAGCTCCTTCACGAATTTAAATTTTGTTCATTGGTGCTCTAGAAAGAGTTGACCTTGATATTTTTTTTCACTTCTCTGTTTTTTTCCAAGAAAAATATTCTGGATATTGTTAAAATTCTAGCATACAACTTGTAGGTTGAAAAGCTATTCCACTTTTAACTACTCTATTGCGGATTTACTGGTTTATGTTTATTTTGCTATGAAATCAACCTGATAGCTCACCTCATGAACTGTGTCCATGCCAGTAGCGGATGTAATAGAGGATGCTGATCGGGGATACAAGGTCCTCCCTCAGCATCCCTGCTTTTTAAACATCCTTGCCTGTCCCTGTTATTATTCTTTTACAGACCTATTGTATGTTAGTCCGTCCAATGCCTTTCAAACTGCTGCATCCCTCCCCAGCCTGCTTTGGCAGCGAGTTAGGAAAATACCTCCTGTGGAAACACAGGAAGCATCTTCTGTTTAAAAATCATTCCTTCTGCCAACATTGCTGGCTATTCCCATTTTCTAGTGTTCCAAGACCTGGTTGATAACAGTTCTGCTTCTACAATATCTATCTAAATGATTTCATAAATCATCACAGTTTTCTTACTTAAAAATGAATTCCCATGTTAGGTTTTTGAAAACAAAGTCCTGTGCACTTACCATCCAAAGAGTTTGGAGAGCGACCTGCGCTGCGCGAACGGCTCAGCAGCAGTTTCTGGCAATGAAGAGTGCTGCTCTTAAGATTCAGTTGGCATACAGGCAGTACAGGGCTAGGAGACTTCTAAGAAAGGTATGTTTTCACTTGCACTCTAATATGCCATGGTTATTTTAAAAATTTCTGATATACTTGAGTAATTTTTGTCATCAATGTGCAGAATCATCGAAAAGGTGGCACCAGAGAAAAGATTGTTCAAATCAAATCTATTCAATCTTCAAAATATTAAATGTCCATTTTTGCTCTAAGTAACAGGGTTGATTCTTGGTTTTGAACAGTTCCAATTGTTGAATTACCCCTCTATATACTAACAGCAAAATAAAATGCCAGATTTTCTGCTGGCTCTTTTGCTTGCAGACGATTAGGCCCGTATTTTGACCCCGTTTAGGTAAGTGCCGAACTGTGAAAGTCCATTTTATATAAACTGGTACTGTATGAGTTTACTTGTATTTCTCATTCCATTTTTGGTTTTATGATGGAAAAAAACAGCTAGAACTAAAAATAACTGTATATTGATCCTGACATGAATGAACAAAAGTTTAATTATTGATGCATTCTTTAAAATCTTTTTCAGAAGCACCAGGCTGCATGTCTGATCCAAAATGCATATAGAGGTTTCAAGGCAAGAAGGAAATTTGTTCAACAAAAAGCTGCTGCTGTAATTATCCAGAAACATCTGCGGGCTTGGCAGGAAGGCAGGCTTCAATTTAAGAAATACAATGAGACTAGAAGAGCTATCATTAAACTGCAAGCACTCGCCCGGGGTTATTTAGTCAGGAAAAAGGTTGGTATAATTCAAACTAAAACTCTGCTTTGGATGAAAAGTATCTCTAGAGCTGTTTTACCATTAATTCTGACTGTCAAGAAGAGGAAAACCTAATTTCTTGGCATTGAAATCAAGTTCTTGTCTGATTTGAGTATTGGGGCAAGTCAGAATAGATCAAACACAGTCTGAGCCTTTTCCTAAAGTCCTTTAGAGCTAAAGTAGGTTTTCACTGTTGGGTGTTGTTTTAGCTTCTGAGATCTTTGTGGCTTACCTATAACTGATACTTCTGCACACACAGGCTTACAATGAAATTGTTCTCTGCTATATATTGATGTTGTTGCTTACAATCACTTCTCTGTGTTATCGTTTAGATTAGAGACCTAGTACTGCAGAGAGGTAGCTGCCTTAATTCCGAGGTGATTTTCCAGTATCAAGTAGTATATTGCTGTGTACCATGTTCTTTACATCCAGCCATCTCAGAGTATGAAAATTAATGATGTTCCTTGTTTTGTTTTCCTTCTAGATTTCAGAACAGAAGCAAAAGAAGAGACTTCTTTATTTTACAGCAGCTGCGTATCATCATATCTCTGCAATTAAAATTCAAAGGGCCTACAGGATTCACCTCACCTTAAAACTTGCACAAACCCAGATCTCATCTGTTCTTATAATACAGGTTTGTCTGACCAAGGATGAACGATTTGTGTAACAGTCTAATTTGTTTTCTGTGAGCTAAGACAATATAGTTCCTTCACATGTGAAAATAAAGCTAAATTATGAATTCTATGATTTATTAAATAATGCTACTTATAAACAGCTAAGAAAGCTATGGTGTCTTAAGCATTTTGAAGCTGAGGATGGATGGGAAAATTTGTTTCCTTTGGACCCTCAATCTTACTAAAGGAATCTGAGTGCTGTCTTAGCCTATTTCTTTATATCTTACTGGAGGTAGTAAAGATCAGACACAACAACCTGTGAGGTTTGTGAAATGTATAGAATCTTCTTATATGAACAATCCCTTGGGATACTGGTATTTATTTGGTTGGATGTTTCTGATCTCCCAGTGGTACCAGAGCCTGTGTAGGTTGCAGCATTTTAGTATAAGCAGGTTTTACTTATCTTAAAACAAGATCAAAAATCAGGTCTGTATTGCAGCACTACCAAATTGTAAAAAATATTTTCAGGTCTCCAAACTGACCATTAGCTTATTTCCAGTATGGGAGGTCAGCACTGGGTAAATGGAGAGGCTGAAATGGGAATGCTGAAATAGCTGTTCTCTGGTCAAGGATGTCATGGCAAACTTTGCCCTACTACTTTCCCATATGTACAAATTGTTATTTCTCCCCATAAGTTAGATTCTCCCTTTAAGGCAAGAGAGAATGAATGGAAAAGGGTTTTTTTACTCTACTTTGGCATACAGTACCCTGTCTCCCTTCTTGGTTTATAGAGGGGGAAGAAGCAGAAATGAGGGGGGAAAAAGGGGAAGTGAGAAAAGTGGAGCGGTGGTTCTTAAAAGCCAGCCAAGAGAGAAAACTCCTAGGACATAGTAATGCTGAACACAAGTATAAACTGGGAGAGTTACATATTTTTTCTTTTTGTCAGCCCTCAAGTGGTCAGACAGTTGGTCTGCATGATCACTGTAGGTCTCTTCCAACTGAAAACTATTCTGTCTATCCCCTCCTCTACCCTTCCTTCTCTACCCTTCTCTTCTCAGAATGCTTCCCTAGTGGCTCCTAGTTAAGATTTCATTCTGCAGTCTTGCATTTCAGCTACCCAAGGCTAATCAGAATCATGGGGGTTATATGTGACTGGTGATGTTTATTGTGCCTGTATCTGTCAAAGCTCATGTTAAAAAAACTCAGTTTTTATCAGTGCTCATTTAGGGTGAGAAAAGGGAATTTAGGGGAAGAGTTTTAAATAAACAGAAAGGTACTTTCATTTTAAACAGAGATGGTTCCGAGCAAAAATGCAACAAAAGAGATTTTTAAGAGATTATCAAAGACTCATTCGACTACAACGTGTGGTTCGAGGCTGGCTGAACCGCAGGAACAGGGCAGCAGCCGTAATCCAGAGAAACGTGCGCAGGTTCCTCGCCTGCAGACGCAGGAAAAGATTTGCAGTGGGGATAGTCAAATTTCAGGTAAATACCTCTTGTAAGCAAATGTTTGGCTTATTTATTTTTATTATCTGTATTTTTTTCCTCATGGATTTTTGGGAAAAGATGTTTACTTTGGCCAATTAATTTATCAGTGAAATTGCAAGCCAAGTCATCTTTGGTTTAGCCATGAAAGCTGAAGGCAAACAGATAATGAACGAATATTAAGCAGATATTGCTTCAGCTGACTTAGGTGGGAATGTGTGTGTGCACTGTATAGGCATGGATTTTTTTTGCCTTTTGTCTTGAAATTCCAGCATATGAAAGAATAACACTGAGTGTTAATTACTTAAAATTGAATACCCAAGGTAGTTCAAGACTTTTCAGGCTTGTGTGAAACTGATTTGGAATGGTAATGGAAGTTCTGTTGTCTTGTCTCTCCTTTACAAGTTTTTCTCTTTGTGAAATTCCTTTTCTGTAGGCATTGTGGAGAGGATATTCTTGGAGAAAGATGACTGACACAGCAAAAACCAGAGCTTTAAGACGCAGTTTAGAAAAGGCCAATGAAAGCAGCAAAGAAGAAAACAAACTGGGCAACAGAACTGCAATTGCAATTGAACACCTTCTAAAATACAAACATCTCTCCTACATTCTTGCAGCACTAAAGCACCTTGGTCAGTATTTTATTATAACTGATGGATTTTCAGAGTGATAAAAACTGGATTTTTTCAGCTAAGAAGAGTTCATAATGATATTTAGGCTTTCTGTGTGACTGTAAAATGTGAATGTTAGAGGGTAGAATGCTGCGTTTTCCAGAGTAAAATCAGATTATTGATTTAAGAACAATATTTAAATGGTTATTTAGAGAAAGGAAATCCTGTTTGGTTGCTCTAATTTCCTGTCAGTCCTAGTAATGCTATGCCTTACATAAGTGTACTATCATTTTTTACTATCAGTAGATGTTCTCTGTGGATTTTTTTTCTGCTTAATTTTTAGTCTGAAATATTAAAACTATTGCTTTAGAAACATTTAAATCAATAATTGCAGTTTTTGCTTTGCACTTCTACTTAAAAATAGAGAATATCCTATTTGCAATTATTTTCCTTGAACTTCAGAGTTTTCTTTACTCTCTTTATTTTTCTTTAATTGATTCAGAGGTGGCTACCAGGCTATCCCCACTGTGTTGTGAAAGTATGGCCCAGAGCAGAGCAATCTTCAGTATATTTGTTCTGATTCGAAGTTGCAACCGGAGTGTTCCATGCATGGATGTGATCAGATACTCAGTTCAGGTTCTACTCAATGTTTCAAAGGTAACTTGGACATTTTCTTTTGCAGGTTTATAAGCAGGAGGCTACTTTATTGTAGTATTTGTTTATCTACAACATTTCTGAATAAATCTGGAACAACAGAGGTAGTAGCTTTGAATAAAAACAGTTCAAGATCTTTCACTGTTTTTTTGAAACCAGTTATTTATTTACCTTGTGATAGTTGTGAGGGCTTTTTTGAGGTTTTTTTTTTGGCAAAAAAAAATTATTTCATGTCGTTAAGGCATTTCAAGTTATCATAAATATTCTTAAATTTCTCTGAACTTATTCTAATTTATTTATTTATTTATTTTAAATATAAAATCAGATTCTATGGGTTTTTAAACAGGGGGAAAGCACAGAAAGTACCTTTTTATAAAAAATCTGTTACAACTGTGTAAATACAGAAGCAATTTTTTTTCCTTGGATACCAGTTCAGCTGCAAATTTATTCTAGGGGAGCATATGGGCTTTGCTTTTTCTCTAACCTCTAAATATTTACCTCTAAAATAAAAATATTTTAAAGATCTATCTGTATAAACTCTCTTGTCTCTTCCTTGTTTAACAGTATGAAAGAACTACTCGAGCAGTTTATGAAGCAGAAAATTCTATAGATACTTTACTAGACCTACTGCAAATGTACAGAGGCAAAGCTGGGGACAAAGTTTCAGAGAAAGGAGGAAGCATTTTCACAAAGACCTGTTGTTTGCTGGCCATCCTTTCAAAGGACTCAAAAAGAGCTTTGGTAAGACCTAAGTGGTTTGGGTTTAATGGTTTAATTTAACACATGGTTTTAATTCCTTGAATGTTTTGGAGGTATTTGTAATTTTTTTTCTCTCCCTCTCTACCATACCCGTTATGGCTGCGATATTAATTGTGACTAAACTCTGGTTTAAAAAATATGCATTTCCAAGATGGTGAACACACTCACATTTTCTCGATTTAAGCTGCTTTTGGACTTGCAGTATTGACTGTGTGCTGTTTCCACCTTTCCACAGGAAATCCGAGGCATGCCAAGAACTGTTTCTTGCATCCAGAGCCTCTATAAACTCACAGCTCGGAAACACAGGATGGATGCTGAGAGAACACTTGTGAAGCAGAAAACAAATGCTGCCTTAGGTGGCAGTTCCTCTGTTCCAGTAACTCCTCTAAGAATAAAAACAGTTTCAAGGTAAGTACTTAAAAAATCAGTCTTCTATTTCTGTTGGGACATTGAAATATTTTAATGCAAACCACTAATCTTTTCACAGGATTAAACCAGACTGGGTCTTGAGGAAAGATAACATGCAAGAAGTTGTGGATCCTCTGCAAGCAATTGTGATGGTGATGGACACACTTGGTATTGCCTGCTACTGAAATGTAAATGATGTATAGGAAGATGTATTTGTACAGTATGTATGTAGGAGATGGATAAATGATTTGGGGGAAAAAAGCAAATAAGTGTTAAACTACCATTGGAAATGTTTTTTTGGATTGCAATTAACATTTTGGTAACTTTTTATTGTATACAGTTTTGAAGCCCTATTTTGTACTACTGCCAAAAGCAATTGTACAATAAAATCAATTAACTGGATTTTACTGGAAGTTTCACTGGTGCAGTAATGTATTGTTGCCACACAACTGTGAATATTACAAATAGCATGGGATTCTTCACTCTGATTAGATATTGTAGAATTCTGTTAAAAGCAGTTTTTTATGGGGGACAATAATGTTGCCTGATCTAGAGAGGTGTAGAAAGGGAGGCTTAGGCTGTGGATTTCAAAATTGGCTGGTTTTGGGGAGCTTGAGTCTACTTTCTAGTAATGTCTTGAGAGATCACGTATGACAACAAGAAAAAAAAATTGTAATTCCTTTGTTTTTTAAGCATTTCAAAATAGTGATGGAGCAACAAGATGTTGTAAGGGTGAATTTAGAAATTCTGACCTGACATTTTAAGGGAGATGATCTGTGAGTTTCTTCTTCCTGTTAAGTGAGCAATACATACAAGCATTCATCTCCTCTGGCTGAATAGATTGTGTTCATCACAGCATCCCTTTTCATTCTGTTCTCTTCTGCATTCTCAGAATTGTGTTTTCTTAGAGAAAAGCCAAGAAAATGCAAACTGTAAAATTATACCCTCCCACTCCCAAAGTTAAGCATTATACCTCTAATGATGTTAAACCAACTGGTAACCATTAGTCAGTCAGGTCACTGTAAATGAGGTTCATGTTGTTTTTTTTTGGTGGGTTTTTTTTTTTGTTTTTTTTTTTTTTTTTTTTTTTTTTTTTTT
>VZRF01012349.1:0-20690 GCA_013396875.1 Vireo altiloquus
CCTTCCCTTCCCTTCCCTCACAGTTTCATACAGATCTGGTGCTCTAGAGTGATGTGGAAAGGAATACATGTAAAGAGACACATCAGTCAAATTGAAAATCTGATGAGTCAGATCCATCACTGTACAGTTAGTAAATCGTGTATCTGTTGAGTTGAATCAGTACAGGCTTGTTGAAGTTTATGGTACTACTCCAATTTGAAGTAGTGCTATACTAATTTATACTATTTTAATTCAAACAAGATCTGATAGAGTCTTATTTCCAGTGATCACAGAAATGGCTGATATATTACAGCTATTTCCTTTGTAAGCATAAGGTCATTTGAGAGCTCAGATTCTATTACTGTCTTATATGTATTGGGAAATACTGACTTTTTAACAGCAAATAATCACTTCATGAAATTTAAAAATGGCATTTGTTTTTGGCTAGTTATGCTCCTGTTGCCTAAGGCTAGATTTTGTTCTCATTTCAGTCAAATGGAAACTAGTCAGTTCCATTTTTCAAATTGTCTTGCATTAATACAGTGCTGCAATGTTTGAATTCAGGCTGAACAAAAGAATTATTATTGGGAGGGAAAATGCTAACCTGATTTTTATTTAAAGAAATGCTAATTAAAATTGCTTCCCTGCAAGTATTTTAGAAAACTTTAATTCTATGACAATTTAATTTGTCTTTTCTTGCCTAAAATTACCATGTGATATCACTCAGACAACTTTTGTTTTGCTACTCTGCCTTCCTTATCAAAAAAGAAAATTTCAAGGAATAATGATTATTATATTTTTTAATACTGCATGGGCAAGAGGCCTCTCAAATACACCACCTGCCTACCTTTCCCTCTCCTGAGGAAATTTTTGTAGATATCACCAAAATGCACTAAGACATTTACATTAGCATCCAGTAATCACTGTGGTTTGAGCGTATGTAGAGCAAAGATTTTAGGGACATGTTCACCCAACTTCAGCTGTCTACGCTGTAGACATCTAAAAAGTCACTACTTGTCTAAATTTTGCTAAGAGGCAGAGCTCAGAGACAGCCACTACTGAGAGTACAGCTCCTCTGACCTATATTCAGTGGCTGTGCTAGGATCAGATGACTGACGTGAAGTGCTTATTCCTCTCTGCTGACTGTATGGGGAATCTGAATGACAAGCTGAAGCAGACATTTATGCTCCAGACATCTGTATTTTCTGAAGAATAATCCTACCTTAGGTATTGATATGCTGTATTGCAGGCTGCAATAAAAGAAAGGGGATCCACTTGTCATTGGGCAAGGCTCTTCACCTTTCTGTTTCAAGGGAAGCGTAAGTGTGAAGGACTTCAGAGTTGAAGTGACTTGCCGATGACACTCATGCTATGATTAGACACCCAGACATAAACAGATAGGTCTTATTTTCTCATGTTTTACTCTGTAAACTATATCACATCTCTTCAGTGTGCATCCCTAGAGATTGCCAGAAATTAAGCCTATGGAACAGGTATATCACTGTTGAGCTAGATCATTTGGATGATGGAAGATGCTTTGGTCCATTTAAGTATATTGCTGTGATAACTGATAAATGTTTGTTAGTTTAGGAAAGAAGCATTCATATATTATTTAATTGGCCATATCGAATGTATTTTTAACTTTTAAATATTGACTTAAATTGAATGATAATCTACAGCAGATCGCCCCAGATTCAGATATATTAGTAGTGTGCAGACAGATATAAAACAATTTTATATAACAAAAATTATTCTTTAGGCCAATTCTTCTTATTCATCTTCAGACTTCCACTAATGACTTTAGGTTATTTGCCTAAAAGCAAACTAAAAAAAAAAAAAAAAGTCAAGGAATTAGATTAGGCCATATGTCAATAGCCTGTTACCAGAATGTTTATATAAGCAATTTTCAAGGGTGAAAGAAAATATGCCATTCACTTGGAAAAATGCATTTATTTCAAACTGTGAGGACGTATATCTTATTATAGAACATATGTCATGGGAAGTAGAACTCTGACACTTGGGAAAAAGCTACATATCATTTTCTAATGGTTACCAATGGTCTTTGATGTCAAGTTAGGTAATTTCCCACATCTTGATTCAAGAAGATTTGTTTGGGTGAACATAAATAAGAATTTACCTAAAATAAATTTTACTGATAATATTACATTTTATGAACATTCATTAAAAGTGATACCCACAATCCATAAGAAATTTACAATCATATTTGGCCACTTATATTTGCAGGTATAATTACTGCAGTGATTTATTTAGTTTAGATAGGTGTGGGTGAAAAAGGTATCTACACATCAAGAAATTCCTCACACAGATGGGAACACTAGTGATATTCATCTAATTACTTCACACAGGTTATTTCATGAAAGAAATATCACCTTTACTCTGCAAGAAACAGAATCCCATCACAAAAGGGTTCCTGAGAAGAGCAAAGAGCTGAATTCTGTTGCCACTTACCATGAAAATACAGTACAAATTATGTAAGCATTCAGAAACTTTCAAGTATTCACTTATTAATAAAAAAGTAAGTTATGTCATATTGTCAGTGGAAGTTAATTTTGTTTTGTGAGAGATTTTTCTATAAATACTTTTGTATTGAAACATGCTTTTCTAAGACTGGGTAAACTGAGGTATGAAGAAGTTAAATGATTTTATGAAAATGACAGTAGCAATAAGTCAGTGACCAATCAGAAATAAATGCTGTTATATGTCTCAGTTTCCCTCATTCACTACCAGAATCCTCTGCCAAAAAAATAATAGATAAGTGAACTACACTAAATTGTTTCAAACCTCAGAAAGCAATTGGGTTCGGGCTCTGGGTGAGAGTTCAGGTTTTATTTTATTTGAACCTATTCACCCATTCTTAACTGGAAAGTAGGTTGATAAAATGACTAATCTAAAATGTGCATAAAATGTAAAGTAGTAAGATTGAGGAATATGGAGATATATATCTATATATATATATAGATATATATATAGTAGTTCCTGCCAAAAAAAGTTTCACATATGGCTTGGGCTAATGGCCAAATAATTTATTACTGGAAGAAATTTCAAATGTTGCTGAATGCTGTTACAACATAGAGATGAATCAAAATATAACAGAAATACAGATAATAGAACATTTCATCTGATATTTCACAATAGTTATCAAGTCGGAGGAAACTGTGAAGCTTGATTGAACAAAAGATAAAGTTAATACTACCTAATCAGAAGAGACCATTATAGATCAGTGAAACTGCAAAACAGAATTATATGACAAGGGGCAAGCCACATTATCTAAATTAACATTTTTCCAGCATGAACAAGAAGGGCCACTGTAGGAAAACGAGAGCTAAATACTGTGGCCTGCATTTAGTCAACCTGAAGTAATTATTAATTTATGGTTGTCTGTGATTTTAATGAAAATGAAAGCTGAGAGGAAAGAATTGAGAAAGATAATGTGCCGTGAAATTGAGTTTCATTTATTTTGGGGCCACCTTTTTCCTTTTCTTTATTTTTTATATTCTCATTTTGTTTTCACTGAAGGAAAAGAAGCTGAGACAAAATGTCCACATTAAAATTTTACCAAGGTTATGTAACCACACACATTGCTTTAAAATTGAACTATTAAAAATGGCCAGAGACTGAACTCACTGGCTTGCTCTGTTTCTGGGTGGAATGACCAAAGATGACTTCTTTTCAACCTTTTTCAGCGTTAACACATTTAAAAGACAGTATTTGCAACTGCAATAGCTGCCTTTTAGTTTCAATTTTTTGTCTTGTTCTCTTTCCGCTAAAAAAATGCTGTAAATAAATCAATGGGAGCTGTTTTGACCAGTAAAAAAAGCCTAAAAGGAAGGTAAACCACATTAGCATTTTTAAAATGGATTAAGTTTTGGTTAAAGCAAAGTTTGAGAGGCACAAGACAAAACAGCTTTAAAAGCACATGACCCACTTCACTGCATTTGGGATTTTATAGTCACCAGCCTGTAAAACATCCAGTCTTCAATTCAAAAGCAATACAGAAGTGTTTGGTCATTCTGGACTGGATGTGACTTCCTTAACAAGCGAACATTTACTTTGTAGAGCTGTGTCAGAACAGTCACGGGGTTTGTACTTTAGCCTCCTCTTTTCAGAATATTCAGAACCTATTCTGAGAGCCAGAATTTTGTCTGCTATCAACTCTTAATGATATTTAAGACACTCTGTGGTATATCAGAAATAGATCTTAGTCTGGCAGATATAATACAGCACCTATGGGAGGTCTTTACCCACCTGAAATGATAGTTGAAGTCCAGATTATCTCAGGCTATCTCAAAAGGAACTAAAGTGCTGTCTATGATCAACCAATCTATGCCATGTTGACCACACCGATTAGATTCTCACTGACTTTAATAGAAGCCCCATATCCTCTTGATTGCCTAAAAGCTTTATAGACTTCTGAAGAAAAAGCCCATAAGACAGAGAATCCTATATTTTTAGCTATTAATTTTGACCTTAAAGGCTAGTTCTACATGAAGGAAAACTGAATTCTACCATTAATAAAAAAACCCACATAAATGACAAAAATATCCCAATACCTTTTCTTATACAACATTTTGCCAGGACTTCTCCATCCCAGAGAGGAAAAATCATGTACATTCTGGTTCAGTGACCAGCAAAGTACACATAAATTAAGTGCCCAGTTCCAGCCAGGACAAGGCTAATTTTTGCAGTAGCCAGGAGGGGGCATGGCTAGGACCTGGAGGTTATTCCACACCACCTCACTCCACTGCCAGGGGAAGGGGCAGGGGCAAGGGAATCTCTTCCAGAGAGTAGGAGTCTCTTCTGGCTGACTATGCATGGCAGGGGGAGAGGTTGGGTAAAGCCTGTTCTGAGCATTTTGCATGTGGATTGCTCTCCTTTCTCTTGTACATTTCTGTTACTGATACTGTTGTTGTTATGCTTCGTTTTTCTTATCCCATTGCTGTTTCCAGTAAATCATCCTTTTCCCAACTTGTAAGTTTCACATTTTGTGTCTCCATTTCCCCTCTCCATCCCATCACAGGGGAAGGGGAAGAGGGAGGAAAAAGTAAGCAGCAGCAGGATTTGGAGGGTCTCATTGGGAGCGCTGAATTGTGGAGCACCATTCCCAAACCATGACGTCAAGAATGGGCTTTTGCGGAGGTGGAGAAAAAAAGAGGAAGAAAGGCAGAAAGGAAGGCAGGAAGGCAGGAAGGAAGGAAGGAAGGAAGGAAGGAAGGAAACATTGATTTGTCATATAACTGAAAAGATAATAATGATTGCTTTGAGATACCTTCCCATGTTCATGTCAAATCAGAACGAAACATAAAGATAGCTATCAAAGGTTATACTTGTAGAAATACATCCTGGCTGATTCAGTAATGGGACACGGGACACGGGACAAGGAAACCTGATGTGATCAAAGCTGACATTGGATAGAAGAGACAATGTATTTACTTACACCCTGATTATCATCAGTTATTACTGATTAATCAATTGACTCAAGATTGAGGTTGAAAGAGTGGAGAGATGTGGAGAGATTATCCTCCATAATATAATGTACAGTTCTGAATCAATCTATAAGCTTTGCATCAATAGTGACCAGGCTAAACAATTTCTTAGTATATTTCACAAAAATTTGATTATTTAATGTGAAACTCTTACTTATGAAAATGGTAATTAATTCATGCAGAGAGATGATGTGCGAAGGTGATGTTTTCTTTTTCTGCTCAGTGTCTGTTGGAAGCCAGGGAAGGCAGAAAACTTCTCCGGATCTTCTAGGGACACATTTTGTTCATAGGCTAAGCCTTTTTTTGGGGTTCTAGGGACACATTTTGTCCCTAGAGCCCCAAAAAAAGGCTTAGCCTATGAACTAAGCCCATGGGACAATTTACCCCCCCCTGCTGGGTGAGCTGAAAGCACCAAAGAAATGAAGAGATAGTTGTTTAGTGCACNCTCGGTGATAAAAAGTATATAAACCCTTTGCGACAAGCATCTGCGGCCGTTGTGCACCTGGAAGCAGCAGAGGCTGTGTTCCTGAAACTTTGATAAGATAAAATAAATAAACCTGAAGCAGCAGAAAGTTTCCTTGCTTCATTTTTCCTGACATGAGAAACTGAGAAGAAAGAACTCCGGGCACAGACAACAGTGTGGGGCCCCCCACAGGTGTCCTACATGTAATTCCTGAATTTACATACAGAGGAAGTACGAAAGAAAATTAAGGAAAGGTATAATAAAAGAGTGAAAAAAACTGTTGAAGACTCAAAATTTTGAATATATTTTGTCATAATTTCACATTATATTCCTGAGCTTACCAAAATATTTCATAGCTATGGGTTAATTTAAAATAACTTGGAAAATAACAGAAATTATATTTATCATCAGCATATTCTATAATTATTTTCTTTATTTCTTGATTGTTTTAAATTTTGGGATTTTTCCCTCTGTAACTATGAGTAACTTTTAGGTGTTTACTTTAATGGGCCTGGTTCCTGGGCATACAGATTTTTGATAGCAGTTAGATGCTTCATGGAAGTAGGTTGAATATTAAGTGCATTTTAGTGAACTTTTGTTGGAATAGAACCCAAACGTGCTTACTTTAATTTTCATTTGAAACAGTTCTTTTGCCATCAGGAGAAGAGGATACAACATTTCTATGGTTGAGAATCTCCATCCCAAAAACTAGCAACACTTATGCCATTGCATAGCTAGAAATCAAATTGTCAGGAACCAGAGTCCACAGCTGCTCCACAGAATGAGAACCTGTGGCTTCTCTGTGATAATCTGACACTCTCATTTTCTGGGGTAAGAAGACACCCAAGGATCTGTGCTATTGCTTGCCTTTGCTGATGTTAGGATAAGCACAGCTTAGTAAAAATACTGAAAATATTGTCACTTTATTAAGAGCTAGAAAGTTTTCTGTATTGCATTCACCTCTGAAATTGATAAACATGATAGAAATACATGAGTTAGGTTACTGCATTGCCTGAAAATCTCTCATTTAGATATATTGCATTTGTTTAATTAACAGAGTCACTAGCTTTCCAAGTGAAAAGAAAGAAAAAAGCTCATACACATTATTCTCCTTTACTTTCTCATTAGCCGCAGCACTTTCTGACAAATATTGACCTGTAATTCTTTCCCTCTGCCAGAGAATTAAATAAAATATGAACTGCACACAATATACACCATCTGTCCAATTCTACAATCTGGTTAGTATGTTGACTCCCATTGACTTTACTTCAAGCCCAAACTGCCCACAAACAAGAAATATTTGTACATCAAAAAGTATACAAACTTTGCTTGCTTTTGTATTGTATAGTTCAAATATATTTCCTTTTTTATAATAGTCTTTTTATCCTGAATCTGTTCTTTACATGTGTTCTCTAACCTTCCAAACTGGCTCACTCTCAATCTGTTTTCTCTAATCTGTTCAGAAATTTTCAATTACTGATCTTTTATTTTTTCAGATACTTATATTTTATCAGCTTCCTAAGTAATGCAGAATCTCTTTCCAGTAAACTACACTGCATTTCATTTAAAATATATTCATTTCTCTTCTGGTCAAGATGTTGGGTTGAATTTTCCTCGTCATGATAGAATGCAACCAGTAGATAATGCCTGTTTGTCTATGTTACTGTGTAAGGTACTTCAAGTTTTTAAAGCACTTTTTTCCTTTCAGTTTTTTTTCTGAAGTGTTTCTTCACTTATAGGTACTCATTCTTATTCATGCTTCTTTGTTTTCACTTGTCTTCATGCATACTTCAGTCTACCTTTAATTAATTCATCAATAATAGAATTCAGCTTACTCCAGTATATGATATTAGTTACATGTATTGTGTACTTTTTTAATTTCTGATCTTCCTTTGGACAGCTGATCTGTTTGAAGTATTCTACAAAGGCAGTGTATATCAGTACTTCATTTTTAACCTTTTGACACTGGTTTATGCAATATGTACAGCATATTTTTATAAAATATATCAATTTGTTCCTTCCCTTAACAGAAGGAAATAGAGCTCTCTTTCCATCTCTAATTTTCTTCAAAACCTTGTAGATCTGTCTTCTCTCCTTTGTAATTCCTTTCTCTTCCTCCTTTCAAATCTATCTTTATCTATGCATCTTTAGATGAAGATATCTAAATATAGAAATCCATATGTCAATATCCAGGTGTCATCCATGTGTCTAAGGTACCTATGCAGTCAAGACACAGTCAATAGAGTAAATGGAGCCTAAAGAGTTTCCCCTCGGGTGAACGCTGGAAGCTGGTCAACTGAAATGCTTTCTAGGCTTCATTGGCTGACTTTCTAAGGTCTTCATTTGTTTATAATTGAATTTTTAGCATCTGGTTCACATAGAGAAATATAAATTCTGGTGTCAGCATGAAGCTGTATTGCATGTTACAGTCTCGGTCCAGTTCCCCTGTCATCTTCTGCAGAGTAGTTCAATCCTGTGTCATGTCTCACAGCTGGATGGAATTAACTCAGAAGTAGTCAGTCCTATTAGTTGGCAGTACTTACTTATTTTTGAACAACTGAATTGAACCCTCTATGTCCTTATGCAAAAAGAAAATCCACACCTATTAAGCTCCTAAGCACTCACCTTTATTCTCAAGGTGAATCATCTATATGACTCTTCTCATTACTTTCTTCTTTATTTTACCAAGCTCAGATAGGAATTGGAGATGCACATGTGTGTATCGTGTGCCCTTCTTACCTGCTTTCTTTCCAGTGTTCTTTAGATGCTTGTGTGGAAATAAAAGGATCTAAAAGCTTTATACTAATCAGAAGGATAGTATTCAGACTAGGATTTCGAAACTCCTTAAATCCAGTGTTTTTGTTCCAGAAGTTCTGGGCAAATGCACAACAATATCAACTGCCTCTGAATTCAAGAACATCACTTACTCTGCTGAAATATTCCATGTTCAGAAAGCAATCCATGTTTCCAGAACACCATGTTTCAAGTTTCTTAATGCAGGAATGTATAGAGGAAAGAGAAATTTAAAAATTATTTTAAATCTTGTGGTAAGAAAATTTTCCTTTTTAAGTCATATTCTGTACAGTTTTCAGTACTACATATATGCTTGAAGCAAGTGATCTAGAAATAAATAGCAACCAATAGCACTTTTGCTCTCTGTCTTTCTGTCTTTCTCCCTCTGTCTCTCTTTCTTTCCGTTCCCCCCTCTCTTTTCTAATATTTCTGTCTCCCTACTTCACAGTCTTTGTTAAATAAAATCTGTTTTATTGACTTTGGCATATGGTCTCGTTTGCACCTTAATTTGGGCAGAGGCATCTCTCATTAATCATATCTTAACAATCACAAACAGAATTTTAGTAGAGTCAGGAGATCTTCTATTCCTGTTTATAATTTGGTTTACTCTAGTGGTTTCTAGTCTCAGACTGAGAACACAGCAAACACAGTGACAGATCTGGTCTCCACCTCCACCAAGAACAATTTGTAATTATTGTCAAAAATTTTTAAAGAAGTATTAATAAGGCCTACAGCTAGTGAAAGATACGTGTTTTAAGTCAGATTTATAAAAATTACATTTTTAATTCTCAATCTCTAATGTAGAATTTGAAATCAAAGAGAGATGTGAAGAGAGAGAGAGTGGGTAATCTTGATGTTTTTACAAGAAAATTGCTCAAACAGGTACTATGTTAAATCCTAGAAGATGCATGCACTCTTCTAAAAAAGTTACTTCTGTATGGGAGTGCCACCAGGTAGAAAGAATCTGGCAATGGGTTAATGTTTCTGAAAGTAGTGACTGTGATATAATACTGTAAGATGAGGATGGTGAGTGTGGGAATATGGTGGAATGGAAATTTTTTTTTTTTTTTTGCTGGCCAGTCTTCGCGTACGAAGATCCGGGGAAAGCCTCTTTTTTCCTTTCAGACCTCCCAGCCTGCGCACTGGATTTTTTAGGTGAGACACAGGGCGCGCAGATCTGAGCCCACCCTTTAATCCCGAGGTTCAATCTGCCGGGCCAAAGCGATTCTGGACAGTGACAGTGAGTTCCTCCTCAGGACGTAGGCAGATTGCCCCCTTGCAGGGCTAACGAGCACTGCCTGCCCAGGGAGCAGCCTGGCCGGGAATCAAACCCGGGCCCCGGCAATTACTGTGCCGTATGCTTAACCACTACACCACCGGGGCTCCCAGAATGGAAATAGTGTGTGAAGAAAAGTGTGCAACACGAAGGTGGAGAGCATGAGGTAATGCTGCTTTATGAACATGCTTGGGGTGCATCACCTGGTGCACAAAACTTCCAAGGTAGTACCAAGTGGAAACATAATGAGTGTACAAGGGTTTATGTATCCCCACGTAATAGGGAAATTCCTTCCATATTCCATTGACAAAAGCTTCCCCACCCACACTTACATTTTCCTACAATATAAGAAAAATTCTTTAGCTTTTTACATGTCAATGATACTATACTTACACTCAATAGTTAGCTGTAGATGGACTATAGTCTCTCAGAATCATTCGAGGATCTTTCTAAAAGTCTGCATTGTACATTAAAATACATTGTACATGTGTTTTAATTTGATATGCTGTGTTCTCAGAGCACCTTTGAGAAAGCAAGTAATGAGCCATCAAATCAAATAAGGTTCCTTTTCAATGTTCTCCATGTTAGCAAGGTTACAGTTATATGAGTTGATGTCCTACATTGAAATGTCTAAAAACATACTTTAAAATGGTGGGAAAAAAGATTGTGTTCTTGAACCCATGCAAAGAACATGATTGCCCTCCCCAGCCTAAAAATACTTCTTTTTTCTGTATCTTGACTGATACTTAAGAAGAAATACAGATTGCAGACTCACTTGGTTAAACTGATTAGCTAATATACGATCTCTTATTCCCTTCTAAAAATTATTCTTTTTGAAATATTTGTAACATATTTGACAAGTTCTCCAGATTATTTTATTTTGTTAAGAGTTCTATGCGTGAAATATGGCAGACATTCACAAATACTAGCCAAAAGTAAGGAAACTTTGTGCAGTTCATATGTCCTATTTCCTTGAATATTTTGTATTTTGTATAGAAAAAACTATTAAGAGTTTTGTTTAAGAACTCTTTTTAGCAAATATTTTCACATCACAAAAAAAAGATAACAGCCCTTCTGAGGAAGAGTGATTGTACAGGGCAAAAATTTAAAATTGAGTTTTTTTATAAAAGAATTATTAATGGAAATCTATCCCGTATTGGTCTTTTTAGCCACCAGTGCTCTTGCAGCAGGTGTGGGTAGTGCCCTTCCCAAATCTTCGTTCGCGAAGCCTAGCCATGATGATGATGATGATTAATGGAAATGCAAATACTTATGTCCCTCATTAAACTTAACCAAAGACTGAAGAAGTGTTGGACTAAGAGGTAGTAAATGCTTATTAATAAGTCTCTGTATGTGGCTCATTTCAAGAGACCCAAACAACCTTGGCGTACAAAATAGCTCATATGGCACCAAGGCACTCTATCTGGCACTCTAAAAGGGAGTGGAATGCCTGAATTTCTCACAGCAGTTTATCAATCTGTGTGGTTGTGCTATTCTAATACACATCTGAAGTAACAGCAGAAGTCCTCTGATTGCAGAATCATAGAATGGTTTGGTTTGGAAGGGACCTTCAAGGCCATGTAGTTCCAGTCCCCAGCTGCCCTGCCACAGACAGGGTTGCCACCCACTAGACGAGGCTGCTCAAAGCCCCATCCAGCCTGACCTTGAACATCTCCAAGGATGTTCCCTGGTATACATGAACACAGCCACCACTTCTCTGGGAAACCTGTTCCAGAGCCTCCCCACCCTCCAGTAAGGAATGTCTTCCTAATATCTAATATAAACTTGCCCTCTTTCAGGAAAAAAATCCTTTATCACTTTCTATATAATCCTTATCAGAAAGAACATAACAAAGATGACAAACTTATTTACCTAAATTCATCTCTGTGTTGTACATTAACTTATTGAATAAAAATATAAATTAATATATATTTGCCAGCAGCCTGCCATTAACATAAGTTATTAACTTATTTTGGTACCATTACCAAAACTTTTGAGGGAATATAATGTTATAAAGGTTCTGTTGTCTACAAAATTTATGGAAAACAATTTAATTCTGGGGACTCTAATTCCAAACATGTCCATAGATCGAACTAATTAGGATTTCATATAGATGTTGTAAGTTGTTTTCCACAAAACATTTCCTTTAACTCCTGGCACGTGTCTTCTTTAGAAATTCTGTTACTAGTTAGTGCCATACTTCTGAAAAATTAGTGATGTCACAAGAAGACAAAATCTTCTGAAATGTGTGAAAGAAAATACAGCACCAAGCTTCAGAGCTTTTACCTTAGTTTCTTGAATTTAGCAATTATTTTCTACCTTTTACGATCTACATTTCTTCTGAGCAAATATTAAGAACTAAGAACTGTACAGAGTCTGGCTGGATGATTAAAAGTAATTCTCAATTAATGGATGAATAACCATAAATTGTAAGCTCTGTTATTACTTGACATTGAGCCTGAATGTTACATCAGTCCTCAAAAATTATGCTACTTGTTTTCAAACAATCCAAGAGAACAGGGTCAATTCCGTCCTCTTATACGTCACATGAATGTCTCATCATTCTCAACATCATTATTCAAGGAAAGTAAAGCTGCAGTTTCTACTTCCTCTTTTGAATTCTTCAATACTTTAATTCACATCTTGTGTCTGTTTATGTCAAGATTTTTTCTCTGTCTAGGTAATCTGCAAGTGAAGGTAACATATGAGATATACAATTAAACTCTGTAGCTGTTTGTCTACCACTGATCCAAAAACATTACCAATTCACTGGAAGAGTAATACTCAGTAATCTCAGAGTAATCTCAGAGTTTTGCTTTCATTTATTTTTTTCAAAACCCCTCAGAAGTACTGTCATTACAAACCACCTATTGCCATGATCTTTTTATTGATCCCTTCAAACATCAAGTCTGTTTCGTCTTTGCTATTTAAAAAAAATATATACTACAATGTTCTGATAGCCTTTGCACAGATAGAAATACCTGCGCTGGAATCAGAAATAAAGAACTAAAACCATTACACTTTGTAATGCTGCAGTCCTCCAGATATTTTAGCCATCTTTTTTCATTGACTAGCACAAAGTATAGCCTCTCACACCCATTTAAAGTACTCTTTCCTTCCTCTTCTCAAATAACTCATTAACAAAGCAAAATGACAATGTATTTCCCTTAAACGAATTCAAAAAGTTAAAAGTAAAATTAAGGCTTGACTTGCTAATATGAAAGATGCAACAGAGAGACTGTTCCTAAACTCTCTTAAAGCAGGCTTTTATCTTCTGTTCATCTCTGTCTTTACAGCAGAGAAGTGCTTTCATTTTTACCATAGAAAAGGAGTACAATATTTTCTATATTTTACATTTTTAAGAGATCTGAGTGTTTTGTTTATTTGTGGAAGTGAGGGAACTTGGGATAGAGTTGCTTAGCTGCATATCAGAAATTTAATGTCAGTACTTTTGTATCAAAGAATTTTGATCATGTAGGAAATTTCATTTAGGCCATCACACAATGACTGTCTAAGAGTAATGTGTTTTTATTTTTATTGAAAATAGCTTGAATCAGCTTCTTAAAATGAATATTAGAATATGAAGCACAATTACATGTATACTAAATTGTCAAAATTTCAAAGGAATCCCACAGGATAATCTGAAAGATGTTCCAATGACAGAATATTTCTGACAGGAGTTAGGAAAAAGGCCAAAAATCTAATTTATAATGGGAACATGCTATGTAACAGAAAAGTTACCCATGGCACTACAGTAGTAGGTGTCACAATATGTATCTAATATTGTAAAAGCCTTGAGCAGATTTTGACACCACAGCAGTTTAGCACCTCATCAATATTTTCAACGTCAGATAATTGAGATTCTTCCAAACACCGAATTGTAAAACTGAAAGAAATGCAATACAGAGAATCTGACCTAAATGTATTTCTGGATTATAGAGATGGAGTTACAGCATTTTTGTAGCACCCAACACATAGTATCACTGAAGTGAAAGACTTAATATATATTTGAGTTCTGATGTTTTGTAATATGCATTTGGATTTTGACAGCTCTAAATTTTTTAAAGAATAAAATATGCTGGTCTGTGATACATACCTGGTCTAGTTTTCACCTGAGCCATCCTTAGGAATGAATAATGTCTAATAATGTAGTTTTGACACTCAGCTATGGTGCTACACTCAGTGTGTCTGGGGGTAGGAGACTCCTCGGTTAGTGAAACAATTGCATATGGACAGAACAAATCCATTTGGTACATTTCACTGCTGGAAGGGCTAGAATCTACTGTCATTAGAGATGCTTAGCATTTAGCTAAATGTATTCTGGCAGCTCTGCTAGCTGTCTGAATTTGAAGGAGATTGAAAAGTCTATAATGAATACCCCAAATGATGCTGAGATAACGCTGATAGGAACCTAGATTCATTTCTTGTTTTATTTCTGCTACCTAGGAGAAAAGAATTTGTGTATTATATCTTAAATGGTGAATCATGTCTTGTCAATACATAGCATGAGCAAGTCCTTCAGTTTATGTACTTAGTTGGCCAGCTATAAGCCTGCTGTAATTTCAAAGACTTGCAGCTGTATTAGCATGGAACAGAGCCTAAGACTATAATAGACATATGTAGATGGCAAGGGAGGCAGAGCAAACATGCAGTGGATCATATCTGTATGCTGGCTATAGGGACAGCACTGCTATGTGTCCTTCATGCTCATTTCTTTTCTAGATACAGATGATATTTTACCCTGTTTCTAAACGATACTGATGTTCAAACAAGAATGTATCAATAATAATATTCCATACCAGAGGAGTTATAATTTGGATTTTTCTAGGAATTTCTTATCAGAGAATATAAGAATTCGCATCATTTAACTGGAGTGTGAATATTCTAGACTGTTATTATAGGAATATCAACTAAGGGTGAAAAGATACCTGCACATAGGTTTACTAATGGGCTTTTTGCTACATTTTTCTGTAAATATCAGCTTACACATTCAAATTCCTGGCCCAAGATCTTCAGAAATTAATTTCAATAACAGGCATGTTATTCTAGTCTTCATGGCAGATGGGAAATTGTAGCCATATTTAAAGATTTTTTTCTGGAAACTAAGATTTCTGATCCATTTGTTACAACTGTCAAGCCTTTCTTTATTCTTTTGCAAAAAATTCTTTAAATCTTTTAAGCAGTATAACTATGATAATATCCTGTAAAATACTAGTCATTAAATAGTATCTTTCTAGAATAATCAAGGAGATAGCGAGGATATGAGAAAAGCTAATGGCTGCATTTTTAAGAGTTTCTTGTTTTCTAAATTACCAGGTCATACCTGACTATTTCCTATTAACATAGGATCTGCTGAGATCTCTCTTTTGATATTAAGAGATATTTTTGTATGCATTCTTTTCTTTCTTTACAGTCACATATCACCTCATTCGTGATTAACATTAATCAGTCTATTCAGTGTTAAAAGTAATTTCTTTTGAAGTTCTGCATGCTGGTCTGAAGGAAAGTATTATGGTTTTCCTTTATGTATACGAACAATGGGGAAGCAAGATATCCACTAAAGATAAAAATAGTCCATTAATAATGTTAATACAGAGCATTTATATGAAGCCTACTATCTGCAAAGAAATTTACAAACAATATCCAATTAATCTTCTCTAGTTACTCAGTGTAATCCATACATTACCTAATGGATCCCAAATCTTTAATGCAATAGCAAAGTTTCTAATGATATGGCTGAGGCTATCTTTTGCAGTTGAAATTCTCATTTTACTGACAGTTATGTTGTCTGAGCAAAAACGTGTTAGGACAATTTCTTGGAGCTAGGCTGTGTAAAGCTTCACTCTTAGTGATTTCAACCTCTTGAGCAACAGGTGCATGATCTGACTGACAGCAACTCTTATCATGACAGTTAATAATTATGAAATGAAAGGAAAACTCCAAAGTGAAACTTAAAGGTACTTCAAGGAAAAAAAGTTCTAAATGTATAATTATATTATACTTTTTAAAATACCTATAAAATGGTATCAAGGATTGTGGTACTGACTCTTGGTGAGAGAGATCACAGCAAGAAGCTGGAGAAAGCAATTCCTTTTTTAACCTGTCCTGAATTCTAAGAGTTAATTTCATTTCTAAAGGGAAGTTCTGTAGCTTCCCAGGAGAAATCTTTGGCAAAGAATGTAAATATGAAAAGATGTTTTGGTAAGGTGCTTTCCTTGACCAATGAAAAGGTTTGTCTTTGTTGTTCATTTCTTGGACTCGCTGTGTTGGAGAGACAAGGACACAGCCAGACAGATGACCTCCAGCTGAAAGGCTGGAGAGAGAAAAGATTTGCTCTCTGTTTTCTTGATGACATATTGATAATTAATAAAGCCTTCTGATTTCAATCTGTGAGCAGGGGTCGTTTTGTGGAAGGACCCTAGCATAGGGCCACATCATTTCTACAAAGAATAGGTTTTCCCTATGAATTAGTACCAGAAGTTTTTTTTTAAAAGTCAGTGGAATCCTGATTTAAAAAGATATTGCTATGTTACCATGACTCCATGGTACTTTCCACATTATTATCTGACCTGAGTAGTTTTAAAATGAACTTGCTCTAAAGCAAGCCAAGGGTAAATAGCATCAGAAATGCTGATCTTGGTAAATTCTGAGGCCTTTCCAACATAACTCTGTTCTTCAGACCAGCAAGTGGTTTCCTGCATTATCTCCTTAACAGAAGTTCAGAATATGGAGTGATGTCTTCATTTCCTAATTTTAACCCTCTGAGTTGGGACGACTGTTTTTCAATGTTTATTCTAGGAGAAAAATAGATAGTATGACTAGCTAGCCAGGATTTATTTGCCTAAAGAGAGATCCCTAAAGTCCGTGGGGATGCCATCTATTCTCTCCTAGGCCAAAGGACATGCTGAACATCTGCTGCAGCTTCCTACTGCAGCAGATGGGACCCATATCTCCTCAGCCTTTAGAGGGCATTTCTTATTGTCTGGGGAAGAGAATGCCCTCTATCCTGCCCCTCTGGAATATGCATCTGGTGAACCAGTTGTGCACACAAGAGACAGAGGAGTGCCTGCTTAGGTGCACAACTGTGCACAGACATGAGACAAAGTTTCACATATATTTTCTAGCACTTCAGAAAAAGTCGCTGATCCCTTTACTATGCAATGATCACAGGTGCATATGCATTATGTTAATTTTCATTTTAAAAATTATTTCTCTACCCTTTGGACAACTTTACCTCTTTTCCTGTGCAATCTTTTCTTTTTATTATTATTTATTTATTACTGCTAATAATTTTTGTGATCTTACAAGTAATTATAATTCAATTCAATTTCCAAGTTGGGAGAACACACGTTATCTCATCATATAATGTCCTGTCTTGTAGCGAGCTCATCTTTTATTCTATTACACCATTCTTTCCAATAATTTCATCCCTCTTTACCCTCTTGTCAATGCATTCTCTCAGTGCTGCTAGAAAAAAATATCCAGCTCAAAGGCTTCTTCATTTTCCTACAAAGTTATTCCTTTAGCTGGAGTATTATATAAGAAGAGGGCAATGTATTACATGGCTACATTTCTTAGTCTGTGCTCTTTATCACATGAAGTCAGTCTTGGCATCTTAGAATACTCAGCATTCTTTGTACAGGTCAACAAACCCCTTAAAATTGAGCACCTAGCAGCTGAAATGTCATGACTCATTGCATGCAGTAGTTTAGGACTGAGAGTGTACAAAAAACTCTTAGAAGCTGTGTTCCACTCTTCCATTAACCTGGATCCCTCAGCAAAAATTGCAAGCTCTCATACCTGGGTGTCATAAAGAAATTGTCTGACTTCCAAAGGACATAGTCTTAAATAGAAATCCAATTCACTCTATATTCTAAGGAAGAAAAAATATTACGAACTATTTGTATGTCTTTAAGGATCTTGTTACCAAAAAAGGAAACAAATATTTTGTGCTAATTTTCACTATTCATAGTAACAAAGTAAATACTTGAAAAAAAAAAAAAAACAACAACAAAAAAACCTTCTATAAACCTCATGAACTTTCAATTAACCTGTCCCTACTTTGTTGGCAGATTACTCCACATTTATCAAATTACATTGGACAAATGCATCTTCTTGTGAAGTATTCAATGGGTTTTTTTCCTGATCATTTTGATAAGAGTTTCTAATAGACTTACTATCAGATGCTTTTACTTAGAAGATTTTAAAAACTGAAAAAATACAGTAAGAAATTTGTTTGAATTTGATATTTCACTACTGGTGAGGATCAAATTTCATACTGATTTCATTTTTATATGCATTTTAAAATAGATTCCCATTGAGAAGATGCAAGATAATGCCATGAAAACAAAAACATAATTAGGCCAGGTAGCAGGGATAAGGCTGCTAAACCTATTCCTTAAAACTTGATGGCTTACTCACACGGCAAATATTTTTGACTAGTTAATTTCATAGCCTTGAGTAAGCAACTCATCAACAATTCATGTTGAATTTAATTTATATACATCCTTTAAAGTTTTTAATAGAAATTATAGCTTTAAAAAACATTGAGAAGTGTTCTGTTAAACATGAAATTCAGTCTTATTTCAGTATAATCTTCCATCTCTATTTTCAGTTAATGTTGCATTTTATCCCTACTCTCCTCATAATGTCTCTCACTTCGCTTTGAATGGTACAGGCACAGGTTTTTCCAAACTCAGTGTAAGAGCACTATAGAGTATCAGTGTATTCTATACATTCTAAGATTTATGGAAATTGTTGTGAAATGTATATAATTTCGTACAGAATGATAGCTATTGGATAGTTTTGCAAAGCCAGGTTTCACAGCTCCATGCCTAACTCACATTCCTTATGAAACATCACACAGGTTTTCTAACACGCACCAATAAAAGAGGGGTTCCATTCCATTACCCACATGAAGACAACTCATAGCCTTCTGAAATATTCCAGGTATTTCAGACATGAGTGTAAGATGGAAGGTAAAATATGACTTAAAGGAGATCCATGTCTTTTGGAGCAAAGACTGGAATCCAGGAGAAATAGGCTAAGGCCCCAAAAGACACTCAGTCCTAGATGCCTGTGTTTGGTATCTGAACTGGGCCTAGATCTTCATGAAGCAATGGACATTAAAGATATGTTGGAGTCCAAGAAAGTCAAACAGCTTTGCCTGTTCTCCTGGGGATGAGATTCACCCCAAAAGTTCCACAAGAAAGCTTCATCTGGGAACTAAGACCTTGGGAAAGCTCACTCTTCTGGGTGAGCGGAAAGCATCAAAGAAATTAAAATCTTGTTGTTTAGTGTGCCACAGAAAAATGAGTTTGTAGTTTTAGGAATTGTCTCATGTATTACTATGGAACCAAGATGGAGATTTTTGGGTGTCGGTCCCTGGTCCTTCTCCTTCTTCTCTCTTCTCTTTCTTCTTCCTTTTTCTGTGACCTGAGTTCCTATCATGTAGTAATTGGTAGAAAGAATTTAGTTTAGAAAATACATGCTAACAATATTGATAGTTATTGGATTTAGAAACAAAATAATATACATAGAACTTTCCTATTTGATGATAAAATTATATAATCTCTGTACACCAAGCCTCTGAGGCCATTTGGCACCTGGACTCAGTGGAGAGGTTGTGTTCCTGAACCTTTGATAACATAACATAAACAACTTGAAGCAGCAAAGAAGTCTTTTGTTATTTTTCCCCAACATGAAAGATTGAGAAGAAGAGGCTTGAGCCCGCTCCGTGGGACCCAAGGGGGTCTCCATAAAGATGGTTTCATATTTCAGTCTCAAATAATTTTCCATCTTTTGCATTTGATTTCATGAGACAGTACAGACATATAGACTCCCCCCTCTAAAAAACAACTACAAGCCGGTTTTATTTAGAGATAAATAAGGTGCCTAAGCTATCTAGCCAAAGACAGAATTTTTTTCTTTTCCCATACAGAGTAGTGATACTTACCATAGAGTTGGTGTATAAACTGATTTACAAGACCATGTTGTAGAAAAAAAATATATTTGATAGTTTTTAGGATAACTTAGCTGCTTACACTTTTGCACACCCAAACCCTCTGCTTTGGCCCACAAAATCAGTTCGATCAGGCCAATATTATGTCTCCCTTTGTTCCCTCTAAGATGCTTTTAGGTCTTTTAATAATTTTTTTGCTCTTAGTTCCTGCTTTGTCATGTGATATGTTCTTCTACCATCATTTATACGCTGGAGGGCTTATTGATTTATGTACTCTTATAATTAGAATATAGTTTACAGTCCGCAGGTTAACCTCTACTCTTTATATAGTCTGTATGAACAAAATTAGAAGCTGGATTGACTGTATACTATCCTGGTTATTATTTAACCTGATGACATTTTCAGTAAAAGTGTAATTTATAAATGTTTTCATCTATATATTCTATTAAATTATTTCTAAATTTGAACGCCTAAAATATTTAAGCTTCTTGTTTTCATTGCTGTTTTTACTACCATCTGAATCAAATGTCACACTGCATTTGAAACTAGCAAATATAAATCTCTAAAATTGACTGTCATGTTTAGCTCCTGAATTTCAGAGCTTCATATTTATAACAACCCTATACGGTAACACTCTTTCACTTAGTGAAGTCAATTCTGCTACTTTTTCCACCCTTCCCTTCCCTTCCCTTCCCTTCCCTTCCCTTCCCTTCC
>VZRF01012349.1:21196-31196 GCA_013396875.1 Vireo altiloquus
CCTTCCCGCACCTTCCCTTCCCTTCCCGCACCTTCCCGCACCTTCCCTTCCCTTCCCTTCCCGCACCTTCCCGCACCTTCCCGCACCTTCCCGCACCTTCCCTTCCCTTCCTCAGGTAATGCCACACAGGACAGAGAATAATCTTGACAGAAAACATACTGTGATTAAGCCAAAGCACACCACCTTTGGCCTCACCTTGCATAATGAAGAGGTGACTTCACATGTTCACAAACACAAAACCAACTTGTGAGTTCCTCAAGTATTTTCCCAGAATTACAGAATACTTTTTTTCATCATTTGTAAGAAAATGCATATGATTTTTCCCAAAATAATATTCCCAAAATAAACTTCACAAAACAGAACACCTTCTGTGATGTTGATGCCATATTTTGCAAAGCTCAACTACTGCATTTTGACCAGCTCTTACTTAAAATAAAGTTCATGTCACCAGGGGCATTCTTCAACTAGTTTTACTTTCCAGTTCCCCACAGTGTTCTCTCATTTTACAGCTTCTCAAATACAAACATATTAGCCACTTTATTGTTGCTGGGAGTTTGACTTGCAGCTTAAGATACATTTCCAGCTGGAAGTTTAATAGAATTTCAAGTCTCTAAAAATATTTCTGACACTTACATGCAATGGATGAGAATGGCTCTAATGACACTTGTAGGAATTTCTGACTTGGGATTCCACAGAGCGCAGTAACTGAAACAATAAAGAGTTTTCAAAAGCTGTGAAACACTCTGGCAGTTTCAGTCATTCAGGAGCCTTATCAAAATAATACTAATGGAGAATTCTCTCAATTCTACTTATTGATGATGATTCTACTTATTATTCTCATTTAATGTTTTTGCTAACTAAGAGGAAAAAAGAGAGGTTTCCTTGCTCTATCTTGCATTAGCTTAATATTTTAATGAGGCTGTTTAATACTTTTATCAAGACAGCAGAAATATTTCAGAGTTCATCGAAATTATTGATATGCATCAATATGGTAAATTTTTTAAAAATAGAAATTAACAAAAAGGGATACAGTGACACCTTTGGTATAAAGTGATGTCAAAAAATCCCCATCCTGGTTGAAAACATCCTTTAAAGTACGTCAATATTTGCGGGTTTTCTTGTTTCTGTCTACTTCAATATTTTCAAGATTTTCTTTCCATATTGCTTTATGTATTGAGGACAAAAGTATCTTCCCATTTAGGTCAAAGACAGAATCTCTTTACCAGTTTAGAAATGAGGTATGTGAGATCTCAGATCCATTTAACTGGAGCCTTTTCAGTAAAGACACATTCAAATTATGACATGAAATTAATTAAATCCTCTAAAATGCTTTAATGTTGTAGTATTTAATAAAATAAATAGAGTAAGTGAATCAGGGAACAACTGTGTCCCTAGATTTGTGTTTTAATTGTGTGGCAACTGTGGGTCAGAGATGGATCTCACAAACGTGAAAGAGATCATATACATTGAGAGAATAACACAACATGTGAGCTAAAGGTATAACATTGTAAGATTAGCTGGCATTCACCAACGTGACAATCTATTTTTAATGGAACACTTAGATTAGGAAATGCAATTTGTTTGGCTTTATGTACTTCTTGACAGAATATGGTTGTTTACCTGAAAGATGTAATTGTTTTTGTTAGTCTCTCTTTCGTGCCTGATACAATTTTCAATCAGAAGAGGAATAGGGCTAAAACACAGTAAGACTTTTTACAGTAAAAGTGCACACTTAGTAACACCTTTTTTCAGTTCTTAACACTGTATAAATAAAATGTGTCGTGCACATAACAATCATGAACACCTATATACATTAACTCATGATTAACTCCAGCACTACAATGCTGCACAGGTATTGTATCTCTGTGTGTAGTATATAACTGTATATATGCATCAGTATAGAATATTTATGTGTTGTGGTCATATACAGAAAACTATGTTGTCTTATGGATTTATTCTGATGATAGGTGTTGAAAACCATATTCTTCCTGGTAGTCACTGCTTCACAAACAAAAAACCAAGATGCAGAAAGCAAATTCAGTAATTTCATATAACATTATCATAACAAGCTATCACCTTTCATGTATCTGCTGCTGAAAATGGAATAGATTAGTGAAAGATGATCCAACATACTTTGAGAAGAAGATGCTCTACAAAATATGGCCTAGAATCTTCTGGAATTTTCTTGAAGGGAAAAAAAAATCCTTTGTTGCCTAAGATTGGGGGGATTTCAAAACTGTGTGCATGTGCTGTATTCACAAAATAAAGAATGTAATG
The DNA here is from genome assembly GCA_013396875.1 of Vireo altiloquus. NCBI lineage: Eukaryota > Metazoa > Chordata > Aves > Passeriformes > Vireonidae > Vireo > Vireo altiloquus. The sequence goes on from VZRF01012349.1 coordinate 23,474, forward strand.
TTATATAAAATACCTGTTTATATGTGTATTGCAAATCTGAAATGTTTCTTATTAATTCTCAGCTCTGTTGCAATACAAAGTGTCCCTTACACCTATTTAGAACTGAAGTACACAATTATTAACAGAAATAGTCTATAGTCACAATGCAACTCAAAACTGATTTGTGTGCAAAAAGAGAGCTGTTTTTCCTCAAAAGTACATTCTTAAATAAGAGAGAGTTGGAAATAAAAGGCAAACTGCACCTTGAAGTGAAAGAACAGGAGCAGATGTCCTTTAGCTGTGTGTTTTATTGATTTATAAACACTCAGTCAGGCTACCTCATCTCTGCAGAGTAATTTAGATATGGGAAAATATCTGTGAAATATATTGATTGCATTATTGATTGAAAAGCCAATTGCTGTTGCACTCCTGTTTTACCATTTAAGTCCTGACACATTTTGACATATGAGCCAGCTGCGACTACTGCCTCGATACTGCAATGAGATAATGTGAAAGCTGTCATAACCACTTCTGTGTCAGCCACAAGGATTTACAGTGTACTAGTGCTGCTATTTAGCTTGTTCTTTAACCACCTGAATAATTAAGGTTTGTTAAAGCTTTTGCTGTTGCACATTTGGTTTATATATGTGCTGTTTTTATGTTTCCTTTCACACTGGATTGATACATCATGAACAAAAGAAATGTAGAAACCAGGCTCTTATTATTCAAAGCTTATACACGTGGGGATGATTGTTTCTGCTCAAATATTTCTCTCCACTCCGTGAGGAATTTGGATTTTAGAACATTTCGCAGGGGAATTCTCACTTGTTTCCAGATCAGTTTACACTCAGCAGCAATAAATCAAGGGAGGACAGGAAAAAATCATCTACAGCCTATTAACGACTCTGTCATTTATTTTGAAATCTGAAACTGTGGAAAATACAATGAAAGCAAAAAAAATACAGCAACTTAATTGGCATTTTTCATATTTTAAAAGTACTTTTATATTTATTTATCCACCTGAGGTTGAAATTTAAATGGATAGACATACCAAAAAGATTTTTGAGCTCAGATACAAAATACAAGCCTCCTCATAAAATGCGTCCTTGAAGAACAAAAGAAAATTTTCCTTTACTAGCTCCACATTTTATCGTGGCAAGTGAACTACACAGTTTTATCACCATCTTTCGTACTCTTATTTGTGAAATAAGAAGGCATTTTCATAGTAGGTTTAACTCATTTCTTTTACTATAATCAATATAGACTTTTATTTTTCCTAAGGAGACTGATTATATTGTCAGAATCACAGAATCAGAATATCCTGAGTTGTAAGGGGCCCATTAAGATCATCAAAGTCCAACTCCAGTTCATTCATGCCATCTCCTGTTCATTTTCAGTTGTTTGTTTCATGATCTTTTGACCAGATCCAGACCTTCAGGTATAATCCACATGGGACTTCTCCTGTGCCCTGACAGAGTGGCATTGATTTAAATATATTCTGCACATGTTCTAGGTTGTACCTGTCTACAGCTGACAACAGACTGGACTCTTGCTTGCACATTTTTCATCATGATACTTGTATTTCTCCCCAGGGTACCAGATGAACCCCAAACGTTCTCTGGACCTCCTGTTTGGAGGGACTCCTTGTGAGAGAGAGGAATGTTGATGGTGAATGACTCAAAACAATTGGCCATTTGAAAAGCAGTGGGTGCTCTGCTGACAGCATGTAAGGCACAGCCCAGGTGCAGAGACAGTGCACACGCATTTTGTTCAGTGACAAGGTGGGTTTTGAGCCAGATAAGGGATGAAGCCAACAAGAAGCAGATCCTCCAAGGTGAAATAAGACCTTTTTATCATGCCAGTGTCCTCTTTTAGCAATGGCTCTAGAGTAAAACTCCCACCCCCCCAACCAAGGAAGTACCAGGACATTCACACATACGCCCAAGGGTTTTCATCCCTTTTGATGAAACGTAATTGGCTGAGGTGAGAGGTAGCTGTCATGTCTTAGAAGGTGTCATCAACCATCAAAGACTCCCCCAAGGGCCCCCAGACTCATTTCTGGGGCCTCTCATCAAGACGACCACACATGATCCACAGTGCTGCAACAGATAGTGTAAAACTTCCTCCCAAGTAGAGGTATGTTGGCATTCCCACCTGAACCTGAGTTAATATTAACCCATTGAAATTTGTATTTCCCAGGCTTCTCCTACCCTTTCACAGATCAAGATGGACCAATTGATCCACAGATCACTTGGACCAACTGTTACAGAAATTGTAGCTCTCAGGATCCATGGCTGGTGATAAATGTCTACTCTCATCCTTTATTTTTCTTTCTTTTTATTCCTTATATGGTTTTTTTAAGTGTTTTAAGTGTTATTTTTATGCTTTTATATTGCCATATTTCTACAAATAATAACTAAAACAGCTGCATACCTGATTTCTATTGCAAGCAATTTTTTAAAAATAAACCCTACATATATATATATACATATATATATCTATACATATACATATATATATATATATATATAAAAAACCACTGGTCTTTCAGTGTCATTTTAGTCTAACCTGCTCCAACTGTTCTATTAAAAAGAACCTCAGTTACTCTCACCTAAAGGGCCAGGTCATAAACCTCCTTCCCTTCTATTTCTTGGATGAAGTGTATTTCTTGGTATCTAAAAATGAAGTATAACCAATACTTCAATGCATACTTTATCTTCTCTAAATGAAATGTGAAATGCATGCTGCAGTTGCTTATTTCATTTGAATAATCAGATGAAATTTATTTACAGTACCAGAACTGTATTGATTAGTTAGCAGGTGGAAATAACGCATGAGACTGCAAAGCAAGTTTCTCCTGCTTTCATTTGGAATTAGTCTTGATCATTGGATTATGTGATGGCTGCCCATATATTTCATACCACAGAACACAAACATGGAATAATGATTTTTAAAAATTATGTGAGTTCAAACAATATTCAGAAGTAATGTTTGGATTTTTTTCTTGGATGAAATAGTGATAATTATCAGGTGGAAACAAAATAAAATATATACAGCAACTCTCACATTTTCAGTCATTGCAATTTGACTTTATAATTTAAAATATAATTCCATCTTAGAATTATATTTGGCAAAAATAGGAAAACTACAAAATGCATCAGGTTTCTCTTCTTTTGTTTTTAAATGTTATGCAACCAAATATAAAGGAAGAGTTATGAATGTTCTCTGCTAAATTCACTGATCCCCCTTTCTGCTCTCTTCCTTGAAATTTTATTGCTGAGCATGATGCCATATGGTCTGGAATATCTCTTTGGTCAGGTGGGGTCTGCTGTCTCGGCTGTGTCTTCTCCTGACTTTTTACATCCTCAGTCTCCTCACTTTGGCTAAATGTTGAGGAAAGAGGACACTGATTATGAGGAAAGAGGACACTGATTATGTGCAAGCTTTATTCAGTAGTTGCCAAAACATTTGTGTAATCAACAGTTTTAGCCACACATGCAAAGCACAGTAGTACTATCCTGGCTGCTGAGGAGAAATTCTATCCCTGCCAGACACTGTACATCCAATAATACTCTTTTCCATGTGCCTGCTGAAAAGACGTACTAGGATTTCGGTTCTAGTGCAATAATGGAAAGGGAAGAAAGGTACAACATCTATAAGATGAATTTCTGAGATCACAGTAGTCTAGTTGTCAAGTATAACAAAGGAAGCCTTGGAGGAAGTTTCGCTGGAATCAATTGTAACATGATGAAGCCATGGGTGCTGTAGGACTGCTTGGAGCCAAACAGATATCAGGATCCCAAATGCTGCCAGATTAGGGAAAGGGATAAGTCATTGTAAATCATATTAGTTAATATGGAACAGAAAAGACACTATTGTGCTTCATTGCAATTTTCTGCTCAAAAGACCATTCTGAGTATCCTAGTGCTTCAAGCAGCATTAGTTCTTCCTTCCCACTGTTAATGCAGGAATTTCTTCATGAAAGGCACCTCCAGAAAGCAAATCAGATATTATGTGGACTGAGCCTTCTTTCTGGAGGTTACTTTTCCAATTTCTGTTTGTCCTTTAAACAATATAAACAGTCTAGTCTAGCTTTTTTCCTGTAAAAGGCTCCTAATTTAGGTGGGCACACATGTCCATGACTGCTAGATCCTTTTGTCATTGAGAATTGGAAGTAGAACACGGAGAATAAGAAAACTCTCTTGACAAGCTGAATTCATGTATGAACAAGGAATCAATTGTACTTCAGAGGTATATTTCTAAGGCACACAACCTCCTGGGATGACACAGCCTACACACTATTTCTTGCTGGAGGTTGTGCCTAGAGGCACAATCAAGTCATGAGGGACTGAACATAATCTAAATTATAACAATCATATTGTGGCCTGATTCCCAAGACCTTTACACCAGCTTTACAGCTTTCAGTGGATTAGATTAGGAAAAAAACATCAATCTTCTAGATAAAAATATTTAATTTGGGTAACAGTAAAGATATGTTACTTTTTGCCACTACAGAATTATTGATTAAGTGATAATAGATCTATGACATTTCTTTAATTATTTTTTTTAAGCCTGGAATACTGTAAAACGTGCATATTCTTTCATGCAAAAAAACCCCAAATTTCATTCTACTTCTAGGTGACCTAAGCTGATAAACACAGGATGTCTAGGAATATACACCTTCATAACCCTGCAGCAAATATTATAGGGTACTAAAATGCTTGAGAATGTCGGATGCCAAAATAATATAGGTAGTTAATATCAATTTTTTCAATTATCTTAAAGAATAGAAGTGTAGGGTGACTACACTTCCTACATGTCTTTTAGAGTTTGTACACAGACTAACACAGCTTTACAGGTTCAGGCACCACCCTGAAGGCACACTATGGCATTTTATTTCTGGTAAAGAATTAGCTTCTCTTCTGGGCAGCTATAAAAAGGTGGGCATTTTTACTTTTCACAGCTTAAATTGCACATGTATCTCTTGCTATGGTCCTTTTTCTTCCAAATACGAGGCACTTCCTTTGCTTCAGGAGAACAATATAAAAAGTGAAAGAATACTGTGATATCCTTCACCAAAGAATAACTATGCTGTTTGGAAAACTAGTAATAGCTGGAGGAGATGGAAGACCACAGACAGGGAAACAATTTATTGGAAAAGTTGAAGTCTTTCAATTTCTTCCTCTCATGTTGAAATTATAAAACATCCATTCTTTATAAATGTCTATCAAAAGTTATTACAATAGAATCTCAACTATAACACCTGAAATAGTCTGCAGAAAAGTGATGAAGGCTCAGTATCCTCAGCTGTTTAAAACCAGATTGATCATCAATCTGGTTGATTGATCAACCAACCAATCAGCTTAATCAGAATACTCAGTGCTCAGATACATGAAAATCACAGTTTCTACTTGGTCCGTATAGTCTAAATGTTGTCCCCTACAGATGAAGCAGAGTCAAATCTCTTCAATGTTAGTATTAAATGAAAACTAATTTCTTTTCATTATCAGGGTTGATAAAAGGTAATAAACTACTAGATGCAGTATTTTGGCAAGAGATTATTTTATTTTATTTTGCATTCTGCAAGTAATTATTTCACATAATCATTTTGTAAATTTTAGTATACTTGTTTATTCTCACTATCATGCTGGTTTTCTGGCTATACTTAATTCAGGAATGAAATCATTGGAGATGTTTTAATTTACCTGCACTGAACCTTGAAGCTGGAGTCACAATAAGCTTTGTATTATGACTTCATTAAGACCCCAAACTTTTTTAAAATTCTGCACACTTGATCCCTTCTTAGGGAGTGTTACTACCTAAAAAAAAATAAGTAAACCAGAGACAACACAGAAGTATAAAGACATGTTTTCTACAGTGGGTACGCTTTTGTTCAGAAATTCTGAACTCAGCAGAGTAGTAAAGCTTTAAAAAAAGTACTTCTTTAAAATTTTTTTTCTGAGTTTAAATGTCAAGTAATTTTGACTGTCTTGGTGGCCTCTTAATCTCCTTCTTTGGATATCATATTTTATTCCCCCAAGTGGAAAAGCAGTGCCAAATTTGCACTTCACTGTCTGCACAGTATGCTAAATATTAAGAAATCACTTGATCACCATTTTTACATGAAAACAAGATTAATGAAGAGAACTTACTTAAAAAGGAATCTCCAGCAGGAGAAATTTGAGCTGCTTACACTGTGTGGATTTTAAAAGTAAATGTTTTAAAAAGTGAACCACTGGAACAGTTCCAAACAGTTTACAGGGTATTCTCCATCATGGATGTTCTTTAAAACAGAGGTGTGTATTTCAGGAAGGAAGAGGGTGTGTGAGTGTGTATGTCTTCTTTTGGTTTTTCAAAAAGACAAAGGCTCAACAACAGCCTTATGAGATTGAACCAACAATCACCTGTGGAAATTCATTACCTGATTTAGGCAGGTTAGTCTAGTGGCCAGGAGATGTTGAAGTTCTTTGGCAAAGCAATTATTTACATCCAAAAGTTGTCACTAACTTCCTACTCTATCACACTTCAATAAATTACAGAAACATCCAATAACTTTCCTGAAAGGCAGAAGACACACATTTTATGAATAATGACGTAGATCAGATATATTTAGCTCACAACAAAGGATCTTTACCTGAAAGTGCATGATGTGTAAGAATGCTTACTCTAACACTCCTATCTTGATTATATGAATGAAGTAATAGCTTCTATTATCCATTAAATACTGAAAACTGTTATAGTTTCTTTTGCAAAGCACAGTGCAACTCTGCTTTAGTTAAATAAGTATGCTTAGTCATGTAGAGAAAAAGATCAAATCATAACATTTAGTAAGACAATGTAATATATTTTAAAAACCAAACCATTTTTTCAAATATAAGGAATTCATTAAATTGCTATATTATTGTTTTTCACTCAAATAGCATATTACTAATGGCTTAGCTGTCACCCAATATTTGCTGCTAGACAAATCAGTAATTGACAACAGCACATTTGCAAGGCAAGGAATCTTATTCAGTAGTAGTGTTGCTTCACCACAAATCCCCTGAGAATGGTAAGATTCTTTGGGTGACATCCCCAAAAAGCACACCAAAGGGCCTGGGAGTTTACCAGAATCTTCAGTGATATGATGCTCCTCACGGAGTAGGGGAGCTAAAATTAAAGGTTAAATAACCAGGTTCATAGTAAATTATTTAAATGAAGAAAATAGGGAGACACCATTTTAATAAACACAGCAGAGTGTGCATTGCTTTTTTATTTTTTCCCAGCAATTACATTTCTATGTAATACACATATATGCTCCAGAGTTTAAAGGAAGACTCAAAAATGTCATTGATGAAAGCATTGAGTTTAAGTTATGTATTGCTCGGTGGTTACAATGGAAATATATATCCATATTAAAGGAATCACATCAATATAATAAAAAGGAAAACATTACAAATGTGCTTTTTCAAACATTTCAAATGTACTTTGAACGGGAATCATTTCAAAATAGATCATGTCAGTGATCAAATGGAAACCACCAATGCAATATTAAGTTTTAACTTGTACATCATGTAATGGTGTAATTATACATACACCAAACATGGCTTGGTTATGGAAATGCAGAGCACGATGATTTAATAGATGTATTTTTCTGTACCTGAGTAAATTTATTCTCACTTGTAATCCAATCTTACAAAGAAAATTCTTCCAAATGCTTTCTGTTACTTTTGAAGGTTGGCATTGTTAAGTTCCGCAATTGGTA
>VZRF01012349.1:33696-213696 GCA_013396875.1 Vireo altiloquus
CATGCAAAAATGGGGCTACAGAATGTGATGCTGTGTCAACACATTTCACTCAGGATTGCTTACAAGACAAATTTTTGTTTCAACATTGATTCTAGTTTTCTTGATGTTTGCTTCTAATAAGGTACCTGTTACAAATCAATTTCGGTTTGCATGCTTTAGCTTCTGATGCAGGATGATACACTGCTGAAATGACATTACTCTGTTTTCCATAGATTGCTACAACTATTTCAGAATAGACAACTATGCACTGAGGGAATCTAAGTACAGACCCCTTTGGAAAAGTCGTTTACAGCTAATGGAAAAAGCAACTTGCCAAGAACTGACAAATTTGGTGGCCCATAACAACAGGGTTTAGAGTGTTGGAGGACAAAAGAAAAGCAACTGACACCATCTACCTGGATTTGTGCAGTGCATTTGACGCTGGACCACATCCTTGTCTCTAAATTGGAGAGACTGGGATTTGACAGATGGATGACTCAGTGGATAAGGAATTGGCTGAATGGTCACACTCAAAGAGTTGTAGTCAACAGCTCAATGCCCAAGTGGAGATGAGTGATGTTCCAATGGTAGGATCAGCACTGTTTAATACTTTTGTCAGAAGCATCGGCAGTAGGGTCAGGTGCACCCTCAGCAAGTTTGTGGATGACATAAAACTGTGAGGTGCTGTCGACACTCTGGAGGGCAGAGATACTATCAGAGGAACCTTGGCAGGCTTGAGAGGTAGGCCTGTGTGAATGTCATGAAGTTCAACAAGGCCAAGTGCAAGATCCTGCACCTGAATTGGAGCAATCCCAAGCATACATGTAGCCTGGACAGTGACTAGATTGAGAACAGTCCTGAGCAGACAGATGTGGAGACCTTTTTGTGGGTGTCAGATGAGAAGCTCAACAAGGGCCATCAATGGGAGCTCACAGCTCAGAAAGCCAGCTGTGCCCTGGGCAGCATCAAAAGAAGCACGGCCAGCAGGCTAAGAATCTCTACCCTGGTCTCATGAGACACCAGTGTGAGTACCACATCCATCTTTGAGGGCTCCAACCTAATTTGAGAGGACATGGATGTGCTGGAGCCAGTCCACAAAAGGGCTAGAAGAACAAAGAATACCAGCAGGATGGAGAACCAATCCTATGAGGAAAGGCTGAGAGAGTTGGTGCTGTTCAGCCTGGAGACAAGAAGGCTTCTTCTATTAGACTTTCAGTACTTAAAGATGGCACACAAGAAGGCTGGAGAGGGGCTTTATACAAGGACATGTAAAGATAGGACAAGGGGCAGTAGCTTTAAACTGAAAGAGTGTAGGTTCATGAAAGACATTAGGAAGAAATTCTGTACCATGATGGTGGAGATACACTAGAAATGGTTGCCCAGAGAAGTTGTGAATGCCCCATCCATGGAAATGTTCAAGATCAGGTCGGATGAGACTTCGAGTGACTTCATGTTGCTCCTGTTCATGGCAGAGGGAACTAAGATCCCTTCCAGCCCAAAACATTCTATGATTTTATGATTCTATGATTCCTTTACTCCTTCTATAGTAAGCAGAGAAAGTATAGATGCTTCCATTCTAAACTGTTGATTGAAGGGACCAATTTTTTCCAAGAGTAAGAGCTGGCCTATTAAGGTGGCTGGTCAGTTAGCATGCACTCTCTGTAATTTCTAGGAATAAAAAGGAAAGACAAAATATGCTATATTCAAGATAGTATTCAAATAAAAACAACAAAAAGACCAAATAAGTAAAAATCTCTATTTTTATATTGAGTGACAAGAGGAATCTTTGACTAAACCTTTAAAAAAAGAAGTTAAAACTTAGTTAACATGCTTAAATACAGGACTCTAGTGTGAGGTAAAATAGCCTTGGTATTTTCCTTTATATCAGGTACTTTCTTTACCTCCAGCTGCCACTGCAGAAGTACACAGGTTTCCTGTTTACCCTGTTGTATATGCTAGCCTTTTGCTGAGATCTCAGAAACCTTTGAACATCCAGAATTACATTAGGACTCTCTGTTCAGCCAAGTGTTTTTACAAAATCTGTGGACTTCACCATACATAAAAGATCCAGCCATGAAGAAAAGCATGTAAGGGATAAGCATTACATTACCATGACAAGAGAGTCTAACTTTGAGACTTGCTAAGAGAGACATGAACGTTTGGTTTGTTTTCACATTAGCTTTAGGCTTAGTTACAACAAAAAAAATCAGAGCTGTATCCTAAAACACAACAATTTCAATATTTTCTTACCTGAGAAATGAGTAATTACAGTTGTGTTGTCTGCAGCAAAGGGGTAAGAATCAGTAGAAAAGTTTTATTTCCTGATTCTCCTAATGACATCCTCTGAAATTTTGACCTTCTCTAGTAGTAAGAAGAAAATAACTTATTATTCTTCATGCATAAGAATGATAAAATACCTTGATATGTATTTGCATAGCCTTGAATTGAAGGATATTATGCTTAGCATCACATCCAAGATCATTCAGGTGCTGCTGGTGTTAGCAGCTGGATGTTTCCCCATGGTGTCCATTATGGCCAGGAGCAAGGCAGCCAGGTGGCACCGGAACAGCCCCATAGGGCCAAATCAGAGGGGCTCATGGCCAGAGAGGGCAGGGCTGTGGGGAGCTGGAGACCAGCCCTGTTCTGGAAATGTTGGGACAGACAGCCCCAGAGGGCTGAAATAGGGTCCCAGGACACGAGCAGCAGGTGGGGAACACTGGAGGGGCTGGGCAGGGACAGCCAGGGCTGGTAGTGCCCTCAGAGCTCTAATGATTATTTTGATGATTGCTGGAATCAGTACCTAGTTTTCCTACCTCCTGATGTAGAGGAGATATTACCTAGTTTTAGTACAATGATTTAAGTTTCTATTTGAAAATTCCTAATTCTGTTGTAGCTGTGCAAATTCTGAGCAAGTGACGTACACAGAAAACAGTCTCTTCAGGCCTATTTTTTTCTTAGTTAAATCTTTTCTTGTTTACTTTAACTCTTACATGTTATTAGTGTTACTATTATTATCATTTCAGTTTTGTTATTGCTGCCAGCTTAATTATTTTCACAGGCTCTACAAGTTCCAGTGTGCTAAGGACTGTCCGCTGAAAGTGCCTTTGCTGCCTCTGTGTGCTTGCAGTAAAAACAGAGACACAGCATGGATACAGAAGGAGAAGCACTCAGAAGCACAAGCCAATCTTTTCCAAGGGTCTCAGTCTTCCACTGGACTATACAATTTCAAGCTTTCGACAAGAATTACAGAAAAGAAATATGTCCAGCAGAAATTTATTAAAGAACCATAAACAGACTTTACAAGTATTTAGAGCAATTTCCTTCCGTGTGTGAGAGACGGATGGGAGAAAATAGAGAAGCATTTGTACAAAAGATTTCAAAAGGGATCAATAGAGAACAGGTTGCTCAGAGGAGGGTGTGGAATTTCTGTTTTAACTGTACTGACACAGGCTCACAATTGAAGAGACTCAAGTTCAGACAGAAGGCATTAGATTTGTCTAATTGAATTTGGGCATCAACAAGTATAGTCACTCTACAGGATAGATGCACTCTACCCGTGAGAGGATCACTTAATATCTTCTTAACCCAGAAAAACTGGTAGATTTATTTTACCTCAGTTGTCAAATAGGCCCACATATGGGTGAGACAAATCATGCCCTTGAAGATTCTGTGTTTTCCCCACTGACTAATTTAGTTGTTTATGTCACAAGTTGCAGATATCAAAAATTTGGTCAGAGAATCCCTATATAAAAAAAGCCTGGAGTGAAACAGAGAAATTTTAATTATATTTAGTACTTCCAGGTATGTTTCCAGGTGATTTCTCAGGATCATGGAGCTGGAGAACAAAAAGGAGAGAAAGCCACCCTCAGAGCCCTAAAAGAAATTTCAGGTGGAATGAGGGGTTCCTCAATGGTGCAGGTACAGTATTAATTGGGGCAGGCATTTCTGCAAATCTGAGAGGACTCTACAATATCTGTTAGCACCTACAACTCACTCAGCAGTATTAATTTGAGGCAAAAGCCTCATGACTATTCCTTGAATATTCCTAGTTAGATCTTTTGAACAATTCACTCAGAAAGAAAAAAAAATGAACAAACAAACAAACAAACACAAACAACTCACAAAACACCAGACTTCAACAACTGAAGGAAGAAGAACCAGGACGAATTTAAGCTTTGATCTTCCAAAAACTAATTGCATGAGAGAGGAGAAAACTAAAAGCATGAAAGGAGGAAATGTGACTTTTCCCACTGAAGTCAGTAGTAAGAATTATGCATACAAGTTAAAAAAAGACCATAAATGTCAATCACCAAGTTATGTACATCTTCATCGATCTCAGTACATCTCTTGAGGTTTTGTCCTTAAAAATTCATAGGTCTGGGGCCCTGGATCATAAACTTTATCTAGTAATAACTTTTTAAATCATGTTTATACACTTTGCAACATTGGAACACCTGGTACGTGAAATTTAACAATAATTAAAAATATAAACATTGTTTATTCCTTTAACTTCTTTTGGGGAAAGGTGCTTCATACTTCTTTGAAAAAAATGTAAACTGACATTATTTTGGAGCAAGTGTTCTTCACTGCTCAAAAGAGCTATGCTCACCGTTCTTTAGAGCATATCTGCCACAATCAAAGAAAGTTTCAGCTTTAAAAATTCTGTCTGTACCAAAGTCCTATTAATTCATGAAATATTAGACTTTGTCCTCCATAACTTATGGATTCGATTTATGTCACCACTTAGCACATCTTGCAGAATTTGGTTTCTTTTTTGGGTCATGCAAAGTGTGCCAGTCCAGTACTTTGTTTAACAGGTCCTTGTGCTATCTAATGGGCTAAGAGAATGATCATCAGTGTTAGGTGCACAGGAGAGTGAGCTGCATGATACACACTGTTAGTCTGACACACTCTCTGATGGCAGTTTATGGTTCACCAGCTTGGTTAAACAGCACATCAGCAGCAGTGATGGGTGATCAATCTCATCCCCTATAGAATTGCTCCCCAAAGTGTCATTATTGAGAAATAAATCCAGGAAATGCAATCAGAAGGAATCATCAGATCTTTTGTTTAAGTTCAGAACTAAAAGGAAAGGAGATAGAATTTTAAAATTATTTTTATTTGTTTAATTTATATATTCCAATATATATTTCCATGATTTATATATTCCAATATATATTTCCATAATTTCCAATTATGGAAAAATAGCCTTATATAATTTCATACTGTAACTGCTCTGTAGTCCTACTTTGAATCATGAAACAGGTACTTTATATAAAATTACTAGACATTTCCAAATGCTTTCAAAAACAGCTTCATTTTTTTTCATCCTCAGTGAAATATGGACTTCACTTTTGGCACAAGAGCTGGTTGTGCAATTGTTTAGCATGTTGAAAAGTGCATTACCCTACACAACTGACATTACTTGGTCTAGCTACAAAAATAATGTGAACCAGGATGACAAAACCTGGGCCAAAGGAAGGCCAGATGTAAATACGGACTGGGAGAGGAGTGACTGGAGAGCAGTCCTGCAGGAAGGGATCTAGGGGCACTGCTTGATGGCAAGAACAATGGGATCCAGCAATGTGCCCTGGAAGCCAGCTGGGCAAAATGCCTCCTGGGGTGCAGCAAACACAGTGCAACCAGCCGGTCAGAAGAGGGGATTGTCCTGCTGTACTCGCTGTTTGTGCAGCCTCACCTGGAGTCCTCTGTGCAGCTATGGGCCTCATCTTTTAAGAAGGATGGGAAAGTATTCCACTGCATCAAGAGGAGGGCAACAAAAGTGGTGAAAGGTTTGAAATGAATGAATGAATGTCCTGTGAGGAGTGGCTAAGGACTTTGGGCTTGTCCAGTTTGGAGAAAAGGAGGCTGGGGGCAATTACATTGCTCTCTACAGCTTTCCCAGGAGACAAAGTGGAGAGGGAGGTGCTGAGCTCTTCTACTAGGGAACCAGTGGTAGGACACATGGAAATATTCCAAAGATGCACAAGGAAGGATCAGAATAGATAAGAGGAAACATTTCGTTACAGAGAGAGTAGTCAAAAATCCTAGAGATGTGGTTTATGCTCCAACCTGTCAGACTTTAAAAGATATTTGGATAATGAAATTAATAACATGTTTTAATTTTTTTTTCCTTTCCTTTCCTTTCCTTTCCTTTCCTTTCCTTTCCTTTCCTTTCCTTTCCTTTCCTTTCCTTTCCTTTCCTTTCCTTTCCTTTCCTTTCCTTTCCTTTCCTTTCCTTTCCTTTCCTTTCCTCTTCCCTCTCTGTTCTGTTCTAAATTTGAGTTCCGATTATCCAAAATGCAAGATTTTTTCTTCCTGCATCATGCACCCCAAGTTATATAATCTGATAAATATTTCTTCATCTGCACATTAATTAAACTGGAATACTGGACGAGTTAGAAAAAATTAGTTCTCTCCACTCCTTTCAAGTGGGACAAAAAACCCCAAACCCAAACCAAACAGGTTTTGACAGATAATAATTAATATAAAGAATGAATATATTCTGCCCAAGCACTTTATCCGGGCAGTGTCAGAACCACTATTAGCAGTCATTAAAGCTAAGAACTTTTAATGGTATTTAAATACATAATTCCTCAATATTAAATCCTGCTTACCTATTCTGATCATGTTTGGAAAGATGTTTAAATCTTTGTCTCCTTAAAATTAAGGGAAATTACCCTATGAAGCTTTTGTTTGTCTGCTTTTAGTTTTGGCTTTGGTGGGATTTTTTGCCTTTTTTTAATTCTTTTGTTCTTTCTTTCAAATACAACTACATTTTAAACATCCAGATAGTCAAAAGTCACTCAATTTTGCCATATTACCTGGAGGTCTATATTGTCACTCAGTGTTCGACATTATATGGTATGAAGTATGTTGTCCCTTTTGAGCACTGCTTAAATTAGAAGGTCTTCCCATACTCCTAGTGAGCACCATTCATCGACCCCTTTTAAGCTTTCCAACCCCTTAAAAGGATATTTACAGTCCACATAGAGGCATGTCATGGGGCCTTGGTGGAGCATCCATGCAGAAAGAAGCTCAGAGAAATGACAGGATATTAGCATATTGCAACAGAACACTGCACATGCCAGAGAGGAACTTTTCTAGCTTTAAAAATGGTCTGTCTGGTGGTATTTTGTGCTTTGAACACAATGTGGATGGAACATATTTGCACGATATCCTGTCATATCAGACACTCATAGACTGAAAAGTAGGCACTCTTGCAAGACAGTTTGTAATTTTATTGAAACATCCATGGCCTGCAGAAAGGAAGAATTGTAATTTGGAGTCACGTATTTATTTCCTAGCAATGAACCTCTTCAAATACTATGGTTATTTATATATATATATGTTATATATATATGCAATCATAGATGCATTTTCTAACAGAGTAATTAATACCCAATCATTTAAAAGAATAGTAAGAAATTGAGGTAGCAAGCTTTAAGAAAGGTTAGATTTTTTCAACTTATAAAAAAAAGTCTTAAAATAAAATCAAATGTCCAGGATAGAAAACTACTCAGAATATATGTAATTTTACAATCATATAATTCCTTGATAATTTGGAAATTTGGGACAATTTTGAGTATGAGGATTTCTACTTTGAAATACCACATCCAAGTTTAGCTTTTACAAAGATCATTTTATGAGCTGTGTTTTTTCTGTGATATTATTTTGTACTTTTTCTACCGGTCTCAGAGATAAAAAGCAGCTACCAATGAAACATATGCTTTGTGACAAAGAATGGCAAAATGTCTTTTATTCTAACAACTCTAGATTCCTGGCATTAAGCAAAACTTCTCCAAAATATCTACAATGGGGAAAATGGTCAATACACTTCTCATCACGTGACAACACTCCACAAAAACTTCTGTAGAATGAAGTTACTATATATGCCATTGCCTAGTAATTGCAATTAAATGGCAATATTTTAATGGCATTCAGTGTTGCAGAGAGTTGTAAAATTCAGCAATGTCATGCACAGTAATTGATTCAAACAAAGTTTCTTGGGTTTTAGCTGCAGAATTTTACCCTGTCTTATTTTGAATCATAAGCAATTATTGGTAAATATTTCAGCAAGTGACTAAGTATATAGATAGATACATTTCTTCACTTAGTTCCAGATTGTCACCATTACTATTTTTTTTGCAACAACACTACTTTTACTTTTTTGTAACACTTCAAGATGTAAAACTTTACGTCTTTTGGTCAAATGGATCAATGTCAGTTTTTATGTTGCTCAAATTTAAAAGATAAGGTAAGAACCGAAACAAAATTATAATGAAGAAAATGGAATTGCCTACATTTACAAATTGTGCCCATATTAGAAAAGGATTCAACTGATTTTTGAGGCTATTAGACTACTTCATAAGAGTACAGTATAAACTAAATAATATTATGTTCTCTAGTCAAGGGAAAGGGAGGAAGATTTTGGTTTTGGTTTTGGTTTTGATTTTCATTTTACAATTATGTTTATATACCTAAACTTTTTCAATAAGAAGGCAATGCTGCAGCTTTTTCAGAATAGCTCTATCCTTCTTTTAACAATGTATATAAATTACACATGGACACTGGAATTATGTTTCCACACACACCTCGAGAAATTTTTCTTTTAATTCTTAGATATAGTTATCAATTTCTGTTCACCATCAGCCTACTTTGGAGATATATAGAAATCCTCTACAGAAAATAATTCTGATTCATTTTTCTTGTTAGGTGGTCCATCATATCTTTTAAACAACTAAAAATCCCTAATATCCTATCCTATAAGGAGACGATGATTTGTTTGACTTTTATGGTGACAATTTAAGACACTCAGTTTTAATGAAAAAAATCTCTCATCAATGTTGTTCACAGGAAGGAATGGAGAAAAAGTGTAACAATTTTTTTTGACAAGTTTTTTGTTTCCCTGAAGATAACACCTTCTAATTTACAAGGAACTGTGTTGTTTCTGGACCTAGTCTCTTCAGAAAAGTGAGAAGATTATGAAGATCACAGCTCAGATCTAAAACCACTTCAGAGCAACTTCAGTAAGAAATTAGAGAACAGAACATAATATTATGATCACAAATATACAAGTGATTTTTTAAAGTTCACAAACTGGTGAAAAATACCTTCCCACTCAGCCACAGATGCAACAGAGAGCATTACGGCAAAATTAGCACCAATCTTCACTGGACCATTCAGTGTCACCAAGTATTCATCAGATATGAATTACACTCTGAACAAATTGCCTGAAGGAACAGATACAGGGATTTTCATGTTCTAAACGTGCTTTCCTATTAGTATCAAAATAGTCCATTGGAGGATATCTCAACCCCTGAAGACATGCAATGAACAGAAATGCTACAGTACTCAACCATTATTCCAAAGTACAGTCTTTAAAAATGAAAGATAATATACAGTAGGCTTGACTCCCTATTCCCTTAGATTCCATTATAATCACCCTTATGACGAGCCACACCTCATTATAATAACAGCCAAATTGCTTGGGTCTCAAGGGCAGACTAACAATCAGGGTGGATTGTACTTATACTCAAAATAACCAAGAAAAATCAAGATCAGCCTCTCAGTTTGACAATGTATGATCACTTTTGCATAATTAATGCCGTTCTGACAGGAAAAATTATACAGATTAAGAAAAAGAATTAATCTGGTTAATAGTGATTGGATGCATAACAGTGAGTAATGTGTCAGTGTATTTATTGCAGTTATAATAACATCTATGTTAAAAAGTTCATTTCTTTAGGTGCCCAAATGGAACTTAAAATCCTGAATATCACTTGTACAAATCTACATATTTCTGCACTAAAAAGATATGATACAATAGCATTTTTGTTCATTTTAATTGGGATCAATGACAAGTATTGCTTATTAATTAAAGGATCAAATCTTGAAGGATCTGTCTTGACAGTGAACTTGGTGCAGAGTTGTCAGTTTACACCTAGTGAAGATTTTCTCCATGGCATTTTATATTTTCACAGTAATAGTAATTACATTTGAGATGTTTGCAAAGAAACCTGAAACCATATGAAACTCAAAACCATGCAGAAACTTCATGGTATTTTTTTTCATTAGAAATGCCAAACATAAATGAGGTTCATCAAGAGACTTGTTAAGGTTCATGAACTTAAGGTTGGCTTTGAATTAATATTGTGGGTAACAGATAGTTGTGTATTGAAGCCATACAAAACTTCCTTAGCTCATATGAAAAACAGGAGGAAACACTGAAAGCTCATCTCAGTTCTCCCTCACACTTCGATGGCCTGTTGTTAAGGCTCCTGAGTCATTTCACCTGGAGAAAAATTCCACTGTAGGTAGCCCTGAGAGGTCAGGAAATAAATTTCTAATCACTAAAATAAATAAAATATAATAAAATAAAATGGAAACTAAAAATCTAGAAGCTGATACATTAAAGATATGTAATATTAAATTGCCACTATATTTTTATTTGGCAACACCTTCAAATTAATTATTAAAGTGGTTGAGAAAACTAATATTGACCATGATTTCCTTAAATTTTTTTCTTGCTCTAACCTCATCCCTTTATCCAAGGCACAATCTTAATGGAAAATTAGTGTTTGTAGACAACAATTTGTATAGCATTTTCTTCTTCTATTAATTTCCAGAAAAAGTGAAGAGTTGCAATTTGTGCCTGTAGAATTATTGACTTGAACATTTAAACATGTACGTACTTATCTGCAACTCAGAATGGAAAGTGAAATCAGGCAAGTAAGGTGCAAACAAAAAGTTAAACACAATCTTGAATTTAAAAGAGGACATTTACATGGCAACTCTACAAAGCACGACAAGGAGTTAAATCAATACAAGAACAAATATGCTCTTTATTCTAACTAACTGTACTTTTATAAGATATTTGACATATATGAGCATTGTTATTTATAAACAGTTGAATAGCATCTACCGTATTGATTCAGAGCAGTGATAGATTGACATGGTTTGAGTATAGTGTAATTACTGTATCCAAGAAATGATTTAAAATGTACCAAAGCAAATTAATCTTGGACAAGGGATATATGAGTCTTGTAAGTAGCCACCTTAATGCCAAAATATGTTTAGTGATCTGTGCCATAACTGGTTTACTTGCTTTCTTGTAAGAAGATGCATACTTTGCACGACATGACCATGCTCCATGGCAAATCCATTCAGCCTTAAAACATATTGAAACATATTTTTTGTTGTTTATTTATTTGTTTGTTTAAGACAATGTTTGAGTACTTAGTGGTTTGAACAGTTTTGAAATGTCAAGGGTTGCTTCTATGATAGAAGTAAGATAATCTAAACATCTAAAAATCAAAAATTATGACTTTCCAAAGGCAGTTTCTACCAGAAAAATAACTAATTTGGTAATGCCACAAGAAATACATAGTACACAAAGTGTCTGGAGAAGAATGGCTTACCAAGAAATTTTAAATGGCATAAGGATCAGGGTATGGGAGAGAATGGATGAGTGCAGTGAAGGGGAAAAGAGAAAGCTACCTAGACTCAATGTTGCAACCTTCATAGGAGAGAGATCTGGGAAAAGGTGACAATGCACAGGAGGTGCTCCAAGCTGTAGTGTGGTAAGCAGTAGCACTGTATGGCCTTAAAGACACTTGATCCATAAATTATAAGTTTTTTCTTTTGGGTCCTCTGCACATTGTAGAACATAAAATTACTCCTTGGATGAAATATACTGCAGAAGCAACAGAAATATTTTTTCTTCTGTCTCTCAGAAAAGAAGTATGGCACAGCATGACTTTGCTACCCAGTACAACTTTGTTCCTTCAGGTCTGAAAGGAAACACAATTTAGCTGTAAGTTTGCCGGATCAGGATTTGGAATGGAAGTTGTGGGCATCACCTTCAGTGTCGGCTCAGGGTTTAGACAGGCTTGCTAAAAGGAAAGGGAGGTGGAGTGAGATTACTCTTGGCAAGATCAGTTTCACTCATTTTCACCACCGAAACCACTTTGTGCTTGGAAACTAAAGTGCGTGTGCATGTGCATGTGCATGTGTGTGTGTGTGATCTAGTATTCTAGCAGATGGAAAAGATAGAAGTCAAGAGGTAAATCTCACTTCCTACTACACTCTTTTTTTAATCGTCTGCAATCTTACAATGCAATCAGATGTATTCACACATAGCTACTTTCACACACACAGAAGACAGAGGGCTGAAGCCTGGGATTAAAATCTTGGGTAGTAAAAAATCCCTTTGTTATCTGATATCTTCTCTTTCTTCAGAAGGGTGCATCAGGGCTAGAAGTTATAGATAAAACTGATTCTAGAATTCAACCAAAGGTTTACAGGTAGCTGTAGATGAGTTTTCATATCCAGATCGATTATCTAATTTTGTCGAAATTAATAATCACAAGAATGTCATCTAATATGTAGACCACAACTTTCATGATTTCTTAAAAGTGAGCTGAAAAAGCCCACCTTTACCCAATACTTCAGGTTTTGGGACCTTGAACCAAGATTGCAGAGGAGTGAAGTAAAATCCATTTAACTATAAAAGAGGTGTGAAGACACAGGGTGAAACCACAGGCCCAGGGGGGGAAAAAAAAATCTTTAATTGTCAGCTTTTCATTATTATCTGAAATGAAAAACTATTAAGAGAATATACTAATATATTCATTTGTGGAGCCCTTGCCTGTTCTCAGCTGTATAGGAACCTATACATTTAATATTAGAATGATTTTAAAGAGACTGTTCCAATTTGACCTTTGCTTTCCCCAGATGTCATCTCTCCTTTTATAGTCATTTAAGAAACAGAAAAGGATTACTGCTTGTGGTTCTGTTGGAAAACCTTTTAAAAGTCACACATCACTTACAGAATAGTTCAGTAAAATCTTATTGCAGGATTTTGTTTGAAAGGAAATCCTGCAAAGCTGTCACATATCTGGCCAAACTAGCAAGAAAGCTTCCACTTTCAACTTATTTTTAAACTGAACAAATTTGAAAAGTTTGTGGAGGGACAATAGCACGAATCCACTCTCCCAATGACAGAATGCCATATTAGAGTTACTTTTCAGAATGAATCCTTAAGTTGGTGACAAGAGTTTACAAACTTTTCCTATTTATGATATATTCCCCTTGGAGGGGCTAAGATTTCATGAGCAGGACAGAAGAACCATTTGCTGTCCCATCAGATCAATTCACTACCAGATCATGAGCATCATGCATTCAGCAAACCACAATGTTGGAGATGTCAATGAGTGAACTCACAGCTCTCCTACTCTTCCTCTTTCTAACTCTCCCCCACACTCAGTTATTTTAATGATTGCCAGAAGTGTCCATTCATGTTATTTACTTCCCATTACAGACATGACATTACCTCACTCCATTACAAATTGAGAGAAACATATTGCCTTCCAAAGTTTAAGTATTGCACCATTACCTGTGAATAGAAATTAGTGCTGGCACTAGATGGCAACTACTCACAACAGATACTCTAAATGTAATGGGTAAAGTTTCATTTTTGAAAATGTACCAGAGAAAGATAAAATACATCAAAAATACTCTACAGAATAAATTTATCATTCACATTGTCAGCCCATCAAATTTAGTCATATAATTCACAGGCTGATTATGTGGAAAGTCAATGAATTATTTAGATAAATATTTTCTAGTGGTTTTATGAATGATAGAGTTAATCAATATTGTACCTGAACAGAGTTAATCTCCAAGGGTTACTGCTAGTAACCAAACCTTGAGAACTTTATCTTAAATAAACAGCAACAAAATTAAGAGACTATACACTCCACAATGATTCTATGAATAAAGCAGTAGCTAAAAGTAGCAGCCCATTACTTTTGACAGAAAGCACAAATAATACATTTTAATCCAGTAAGATAGTCTAAGATAGTTTTATGGAGAGTGATACCATTAAAACAGTATCCTGAGGCAGGGAGGGGAGATGGATACCTGGTTTCAAGGGCCTCTAAGCTGCCATATGACTTATAAGCCTAAATGGCATCTAATCTGCATTCCTTGATACACTTACACTGAGTATCTATCATATGTATAGACAGTATACACAACCTGAAAAAACAATCATTAGATATAAAGGTATTTGTAAGTCTGTCAGTCTGTTTCTATCTGAAATATTAAATTTTAATTTTGTTGTCATTACTCATTCCTGTTAGAAACTCTTTCTATGAAGACAATCCAGTAGCCTCGTACATGCTTCTATAGCTCCAAATGTTAAAGAAATAAAAAAAAATAAAAAGTTTATTATTGCCATGACGCTCACTACCTCAGCTACCTAAGAAAGCATTTTCAGAAAGAAGATGACTAAATTAACTATACAACTAAAGAAGAAAAGGATGCCTTTCCGAGTTTCAGCGAAAGATCACAGCCCCCTATATTTACAGAATTAAGTTGAGAAAATGAGATTTTCCTACAGAACATTCCAGAAAAAACTTCTGCATAACTACAGGGTATTTTATTGGGAAGACTGATTTAATTCTAGGTGGAAGTTAGATTCTTAAGATGGATGAACAATAGACCACTTTTCAAAGTTATCTCCTACTTCTACATCATTTTGTTGAAAAACATTTCTTCACTTCTAGCAGGGAAAATGAAAAACCCTGACGAAAATTGTGTATAATTATACAATTATTTTTTTCCATTCATCACTTTTTATATCTCAAAACATTTAACTTTATAAAAATGCAATTAAGGCAATTTAAAAAAATTTAATCCTTTATGAATTCTCCCAACTGCCCCAAAGTCTTCAAAGAAACCTGAAAAAAAAAGGCAGATGTTGATTCTAATCCTCACAGTTGTGCCCTTCGGATTCTGCACAGCAGATACATGCCAACATATTCGATTTTCATTAGCGATCTGAAGAAACCAGCAAGGCATATACAGATGTGGTGGATCCTCTTACAGGTGTCACTAGAGGGCTCAAAAACTAGTTGGAAGGATACACATGCAAAGGATATGAAATCCTGGACGAAGTTTGGTGGGACTAGCTAGTGAAACCAAAGTGCTTTCCAACAGCTCTTACAGCAACTCCCAGGCAAACCTCATCTCCTGCCATGGCTGTTGGCTAAAATGTACCCCTTCGTCCACTAATAAAGACAAATAGGTACCTTCACAAGCAATTCATCTAATCCTAAAAGAGGCATCCAAGGGTTGATAACAAATGATTTATTATTTTGAGGTGTGGGTTTTGTCCATTGGCTATAAATAAGTCTATAATATGTAGCTCAAGTTTAACTTTTAGCTATCCTAATTTAGGGATAATGAATTTCATAGTTTGCCTCCAGAGCTGATCCATGGAAATTGTACTGAATTGTAATTAAGTTGTAACAAACAATTATACAAACCAGTGAGAGTTCAATAAATTCAAAGCACGACTCTCTGCATCGCTGGTCAAAACAGCAACAAGCAAAGCCAATAACCTGCTGCCAAGTGAAATTCCGGTGTTTCTTTGATCCTGTATCTCAAAAATTTTTTTTGAAAACCTGCAAATACTCAGTATTCAGGTCAGTTTAGATGTTACTGTGACTGGTGTATCAAAACCACCTCTTAATTAAACCCATAGAATGATCAAGCAGAAGTCAAGAAGTAAAACAAGGAATAAGCAGAAGAACCTCTGAAGACAAAATAAGTACAATGAAATAATTATTCAGAAAGAGTTTCTTCACAATTAACTGTACAAATAAATAATAAGAAACAATAATAGAATGGAGACTTACAAGCATAAGTCCTCACATTTTCAAAAATTAATGCAGGCAAAGCTGCTGGCATGGTTCCAAAAATCTGCAAAATATTTATTATTTAGTTTTGTCCTCCTCTTTTATAATGAATTCACAATTAAAGAAGTTGTAATTATAATTCAGATACTGGCAAAATACATTCTATGGTGTTAACCATTGATAGATTTGTAAACAAAAGCAGCTGGACTGGAATTTCTTCAAGGAAATATTTACATGCCAACAGTTTATCAAACTGAAAGTCTGCAGATAAATCTACACATGGGCATTATGTTAATGACGATAGCAACGGTGATTCATATTCTTAGTTGTAACTGCTTTGTACCGCTACAGCTGTAAAAGAATAAAACCTGGAAGGAAAAAGGATAAGGAGGCAGACTAGGGTTTTACTCCCCTGCCTCCTTTCAAGGTTAGAACATTTGTTACATTATACTGGAAATAATGATTAACAATAGGGCCATTGTCCAAGATTCTTTCACCCCTAAAGGCCAGATTTCTGGAGGCATGTAACTCATTTTGGATGCAACTAAGGACTTCATGGAATTATACAACAGCACAAGTGTCCAGTGAACTTTTAAATGGATATCCATGCAGTTTGAAAATTTCAGCACACAACAAAGTATGTCTTGGAAAAACTATACGTGTGTTTATTAAATCCTACCACTTCAATGCCAGAAAATATCAACAGCTGTTTTAAAAAATGCTACCTACTTGATTCCTATTCTGCAGGCTCAATTTGCATGCCATTATCCAGGCCTCAGGATTTAAAGGGACTCACACCCTAGAGAAAAGTATGAATACCTACACCCTTCCGAAAAAACCAGGACTCCCTATCAGTGTTCACTTATCACCCTTTTGTGAGAAAGTGATATATGGTTGTAACTCCCACCAGAGTACATCAAGAGTTCAAAATAGGATCATGACTTCAGTATATGTATTTGAATGCAAACACACACAAAAGAAAAGAATGAAAAATATTAGAAAAACATAAATAATAGAAATAAAGAAAAATAGACTCTCATGGCAGTGATGCCTTAGGTTTTAAATTTTATGATTTTTCAAATCCTGTACTGCCCAGTGTAAATCTGAAGTTTCCTGTAGCTTTTTAGCTGCTGCTCTCTTATGCTAAGACAGACATAACAAAGCCTCTCTCCTTGCTCTCCAAGGACACCCAGATTGTCCTGGGCCCAAAAGTGTAAACCAACATCTCGGGGAGGGGGTAAGCTTGGGGAAATCACATCATTAGCTAAAGTTTTAATTGGCGAATTTATGCTGATATGCAAATGGACCAAACCTGTAAAAGTGTGAAGAACTCCTGACCTGTCACCCACTTTGAGATCCACTGGGGCAGGAGCCTCCAGATGCCCAGAGTGTACCTTTGAAGACATTTCAAATAAATACCTACCTTCATTCCCTTATTCTTGTCCAGTCTCTGCTTTTAGATAGCCATTTAAGGCATCACAGTAGGGTGCATAAATTTCAACAATTAAGAATTCTTTTTCAAGAGAAATTCAGAATAAATAGGCATTTCCCAAAGAAATTCACCTTAATACTTGAAGATTCTTTCATGTCAGAAATTCATTCTCTGAAGGATCTTGATTTTAAGGAGGACTAGGGGTATCTGAAAAGAAGTCTCAAGTTGAAGCATCCTATTCTTTCCTAAGAGGGAAGGTTGTCCTAACTGTTAAGTTGTTGGAAGTAGTGGTGCAACACAGTGAACTGGGAAAAATATCCATCCAGAAAGAGACTCAGATCTGTTGGCTGCAATAAAAGAGACTTGTTAAAGACAGATAGTTTGGGGTTGAATCTTTCTTCCTTTTCTCTCCCAGACAAGACTTTCAGTGAGTAGCTGAATAATGGGGCAGCTGGTGGAGTGGAGACTGGAAATACCAAATTACAACTCACAATGGCAGCAAATTCAGGTGACTGGACCTGTGTGAAAGCCATGCAATTTGAATGTGACTGGGGGTTAGGGGGGGTTTGTGGTATGGTATGACTGAGAAGTCATGCGTGGGGTGTATGCTAAAGCAAGAAATATACTGGTAAAGTATATGTGATCACCGAAGTTCAGGAACTCTGTGTCCAAACAGTGTAGAGCAATCTTTCTGTGTAATTTTGTCTCATCCTTCAAAGTAAATTTGGCTGCTCACAAAATCTTCTGACCCTGACCCATACTTGATACTGCATCCCACAGGATTGTAAATAATTTCAACCTCTTTGGTTGGTTGGTTGTTTTGGGGGTTTTGGGTGTTTTTTGTTTGAGGTGGTTTTTTGGTTGATTGGTTTTGTTTTGGGTTTTTTTAATGTGTGTGTGTGTTTTGTTTGTCTGTCGTTTGGGGGGGTTTTGACTGTGTTTTGCTAAAATCAAAGGAAAACTATGGTAGTCTTGGACTATGGAAGTCTGTGCCACATCCTAGGACATCCTATTGTGTACATTCAGGGTGATTGTCTTGCGTAAGTAATGAGCCCTTTCCATATCCTGGAAAAATCTAGTCTATTGACTATATAAAGGACTGCACTTTTGCATGTGTTCAGTAACATCAGTGTATTGGGGAAGCACAAAATGCGAGCAGTCTTGCACACAGCGACCTTCTGTCTCTTTTTGGGCGTTGGATTGGTTGCACACTGGAAGAAGAACCACAGAGGACGGAGGGCTAGCAGGTAAAGCACTGGCTCGGAGACGACGGCAGAAGGATCCAGCCGTATGCTTCACGCAGTCCTTGCTAGCTCCTGTTCCACCTCTGAGAAGGAGGCTGACAGAAATATTCTGTCAGACAAGTAAATAGTTGTGTTGAACTCTCTGTGGTCTGCAGACTAATTAGTTATTGCCCTATCTGTCCTGGTCACTGCACTGTTAAAGCCTAATCATATATGAAAAACCGTGTAAGAGTTTTTTAATGTGTATTTTGGAAATTATACTGTCTAGGAAAATAAAAATGTACTAAAAAAAAGTCACTGAGTTGAAAGAGCAAAATGGAGAAGAACTGATGAAACTTGAACACTTTGATTTTTATGACCATTCCTGTTAAAATTAATTCTTCATATGCATTGATGGAATGGAATGAAAATCAAAGAAGCAAGCAACTCTTTTTACCTTGAATGGAACAATATTTTAAACAATGTAACTTTTAACACTGAAAATTGTTCATGATGCACAAAATCAAACTGTAGTTTCCCAAGATGTCCCCTGGTACTAATATTCTTGTTTGCCAGGAGCTCATTTGCCATGGCCAAATGCTTGCTGATTCAAATAAAAGCACCTCACCAACTATTTGCACAATGATTTAAATTGAACTTTGCCAGCTTAGATAAAAAAAGAAATTACCTAAATTGGAAAAGAAATAAACCTTTCTCAAAATACAGTTTGCTCTTTCTACCCCAAATTAAATTCAAAGGAATGATATAGTGGCACTCTCTTTAATGACCACTACTTAGACGAATATGCAGCATTTGTTAAAAGGTTGAAGTATTTTTAAGCTTGAATAAAACATAAAACTACAGACTATTAGAAAAATGCATTGTACAACTCATTTACTCAGGCAGGTTTTACAGAAGGGTCCAGGGTTAGTAGGAGTCCTAAGGTAAGTGCCTGCTATTGTTGTCACAACAAAATTCACTCTTCATACAGTCCCAAATATAATCTTTCTGAATGCTGATAGTGGCTTAGCAAATTAAAAGAAAAATCACTAGTTATTGTTATCATAATCTGTTATCATAATCTCAGGTAACACCCGGAAATAAATAAAAAAGAACAATACCCTTATGAACCAATAAATAGCTAATTGATTTAAGCATAATTTATTTGTAAAAAGAAGATTTAGTAGAGCAAGGTAGAATATCCCTGATGTCATTCATTTGCACCTTCATAAGATGTCTCCTCAGTGCCCCCATGCCCAATTCAAAAGCCTCATCCAAGCCAAACCTACCAGCTTTGATTTATGAGCTCCACTTCAAAGCTGAACCTCAGCAGTGTTTCAGGGACCTTTTGGAGACAGTGCACTGCAGGGCGCAGCAGCCCCAGTCACAGAGTGTGTTTCCATTGCTGATTGCTATGATGCAAGGAGGGAAGGACCACAGGATGACATGGTGCGATCTGTTGAACTTCTAGGACTGTGTGACCTCACCATGGCATTACCAGCAATGAAGTCTCTACTGGTTGCCAGTCCTAGGCTTGTGCAGAGCACCACCTGCTAAAGGCCATGGCAAGTGGTGAAATCCAGATGATATCCTTTCACATGACCAAGTTACACCAGGGAAAGAAACTGCTTTAGGAGCCTGAGTGCACACCAGAAGCTCAAACGCAAGGAAAATTCATCCTACAGAGGCCCAATTTTGCACATAAACTGCTCATGCAGATGCACTTTTAATGCACCTTTAAAAGACGAGCGCTACAAGACACCAGGCCTGTCTACTTCCCAAGGCAAGTGGTATGAACACTTTCCCAAGAAAGTATGGGAGGGGCATTCAGGGTGCTTCTTATTCTCAGTGGGTTCACACTCCCTCTCCTCTCCATCAGTAGAGAGCTAATACTAAATAGTTACAGCTTGATGTGGGTGGGGAAGAAGTAACAGGAGGAAAAAGAGAAAGAATGTGTTGTTCAGTGTAGTAGTAGGGCATATGGGTGGTTGGACTCTTGAGATGTGGAACTGTGGAAATGGTTAGGATTGGCAGCTCTGTATTTCCTTCTTTTCAATTACTCTTCTAGGTTGTGTACTGAGATTTCTGATGTAGTGAAATGCACAATGCATCACTTTGTTCAACCAAGATTCTGGCGCCAAGAGGAAGTTATACCTGTGGCAGGCATCTAGGTGCTTCAAAAGGGAACTGATACATCATCATCAGTGCCCAAGGAGCCTTCAGGAGAGTCATGGAAACACTTAGTAACCATTGCATATGTCAAAAAAGCACTTCATTATGATTTTGAATTAGGCAGGTGGATGCTGGTAGAGTTTCTTTTTTCACATTTTTAATCCTGAAATCATTGAGCTAATTTGGTACTATAATCATAACCTTTTTTCTTCCAGTTTTTCTATTGCTTAGTTTAACTTTTTGCTGTGGTTTTATTTTAAATCCACAATTAATCACTTGGGTCTGATATCTTATAAGATATATATATGCCATATATATACCTGCAGCTTTGTAGAGGTTTGTGTTGGATGAATATAGGATAAGACTTTACCCGGAAAACCTGATAATTAGATCTGCTGTGTTATTATTAATAATTATTATTATCATTATTTACTGCTTCTGTAAGTTCTGTGTAAGGTGTCCTGTGAACCTGTTCAGCTTCCAGCACTTAAATGGCTTCAAAGGGTAATACTAGCATCTGTTTCCCAGAGGTGTGCTTGTTATTGATCAGCTCACAAAGAAGGTAATACTTTATCTCTGTCCTCTTCAATTGTTAAATTGAGTTCAGATTGTTCAAGAGATCCATGTAGAAACTTATTTCTGGCTTCCAATATATCATCCCATCACTGAACAGCCAGATTCTGCAGCATCACTTTGGTCATAGTGAACAGAAGCCAAATGGTTATTAGTTGCTTCTGAATTGAATTGAAAACGATGTCTGCTTGCCCAGGACCCTGCCAAATGAGTTCGTTTGCTGTATCTGTATCTTGCCACATCTTTCTAAAGAGTACCTTTAGAATCCAGTTTCTCCTTATTGTATCACTAATTACTTCCATCTTGACAGCTGAAATCTCCTATTTTCTGCCATCTCTATGTTCTATTCAAAATTCTGTTGCAGCCTCATTGCTTTAGCCTGCTTTCCTTACCAAGACTTTCCTTTTTGTCTCTCTACTTTGCAATTCACCCCATAATAAGTACTTCCGAAACAAAAACACTACAAAATCTTTCAGAACCGAGTCCTAGCTAAATATGCTTGTACCATGATACAACTTCACAGACACTGAAGCCCAAAGTCACTCCTTTTGTCTCTCCAGTTTTAAAATGCCAAGTTTAACCTTTCCATACCTCAGGTCCCAATCTGCTTGACAACATTTACTTGACAGAGAAGCCAACCATTCAATTTGACTGCTTCAAAGTCCTCTGTATCTCAGAATGGTAAAAATCTACAGAATTACAAAATAGTTGTTTGCCTTGCAAGACCAGTTTCAAGAAAACAATTAGAAAAAAATAAAGGAAGTATATTTTAAAAGGAGTATCTGTTCTAGATAATCATTTCCAATTTCCTCGAAGACTTTCTGGCCAGAATACTCAAGAAAACTACATCAATTTACTTTCTTTAACCCAAACAGCTGTTCTTTATACTATTACACATATTATTTATTCACTTTGCCTTATACTTATTTATTGCTAGAAAATTAATCTGAAAACTGATTGACAAAGTTTCTACAGCTTATAATTCTTATTATTTAAATTAATTATACCTGTATTAAAATAGGTGCCATTCTTATCCTCTCTGTATTCATTTTCTGTATCTTCTTTCACATCTTGCTGTTAGTGCAGCTCATTCTTCTGGCCTCCTGATATGGAAGATCAAAAAGATGTAAATGCTTAAATATATCCCAGCAATTTCTATTCTAGATGTGACGACTGCTATTTATAGGATAAAATTTTGCTCCTTGTTAAGCTGGATGCAGAAAGTGTTATGCCTAGAAGGGCATAATGCAAATAAGTCTTGTAGTTCTAGAACCACAAAAAACTGAGCTTGGAATGGAACTCTGAAGGTCAAGTAGTCTAATCATTTTAAACTGCAGACAGTTAGTTCAGGTTTCTCAGGGCCTTGCTCATCTAAGGCTTGAAAGTCTACAAGATGGAGATCCTGAAACTTCTTTGCGAAAACTGTTCTAGGGCTTTGTCTCTCTCATTTTGACTTCTTTACATCCAGCTGGAGTTTTCTTTTTTTTTTTTTNGGACCTGTTTTCTTGTCCTTTTGTTGTATACAGCAAGATGAACCTAGCTCTGTGTTTATTAACCAAATTTAGAATGTCAATTAACCAATTCACTGCACTATGTCAATCATTGCTGTTCTAATCTGGATGAAGAAATCATGTTTCTCCATAGATCATGTGCAAATTCTCCCAAGTTGCTTAGTGTTGCATAGTACTTGACTTTAGGTGAACAAAGCTTCCAAGTACTCTGGCTGTCTATATTTTATTTCTAACTTGATTCCTTTTAAGAATTTGAATTCCAGAAAGTCCTCGTTTCCTCTCTCTCTGAAAATGAAGCTTTTTAAGCAGGAGGCTGTAGCTTGAAATGGTGTGATACTGCTGCTGGTGGAACCAGCATCACTGATCAGGGTGAGCTCCTGCTCAGCAAAGGCTCATTAATACATTCCTCAGTATCCTATGAGGATGAGTTAGCAGCAACTGAACAAATAAGTTTCACAAAATTCTTGAGCTAGGATATTTTATTTTATGAAAGGCATTGAAAATGTCTGAAGTTTGGCCAACAAAACTGGAAGCATCTGTAATCAGCAGTCACGCTTGAAAATCTTGGCCTCAGTCTTTGTTTATTGCAGTCTTGTGTAAAATAACATGTAAGCACATAACAAATGAAGCAATTTTCAAGAATTTATAGAACCTTCAACAAATAAGAGGTTTACCTTTCAGATTAAAACCCAACCTTAAATCTCTTTTCATTGCAAAACTACAAAAAAATTTAATTAAAAATATTCTCGTTTGAGTCCGTCAGTTCTTACAGGATTTTCTTAAAACTTTAGACATCTAGCTGCTGACTCTGAATTTCTTTGGGATCTGACCATAACCTACTTCTAAGTTATAGGCAAGATATATTTAGAGCAACCTTTTCTTGATTTTGATTTGAACTTGGACACATTTTTGTTTTAAGTCACAAGGAGTATCAGTATCTGACTATCTATCAGCCCATCCAGCCTCAGACCTGCTAAATGGCCAGATACCTTGCACAGATGAAGCAACTATTTTTTAATGGAGGTAGGGTGGAACTTTTGAGAGTACAGTTCCTTTCTGCTGAAAGAGACTATTTCCTGGGATGCTTAAAAACACAGAGGTAGGTTGCTAGACTGTTACTGTAGAGATAATTTGGATTTCAGCATGAGCTGGACTGAGATTAATGAGTTTAGTTTTTACCCTGCTTTAGCTGTGCCAGAGTTTATAGCAGTGGAGCTGGCTAAGTGTAGCTGGGATCCTCACTAATTCAGACATGCAGGACATTTTAATACAGGCAGAAGGAGATTGTGATTGCCCTATATACAGACAACCAAAATCCTAATCAGCCAGCCAGCAAAAACAACCTGCTGGAACCCAGGAAGCCTGTCAGCCTCATGCTTGGAGTCCCCAGGCCATCCAGGGATAATGGAATGGGCTCATCCAAGAAAGCTGATCTACTCTGCTGCCCCAAACAGGTCTGTCCCTAAGAAAAGCAGAAGTGATCATGTAGGTATGGATCAGAAAGGAAGGGAAGAGAAAGGATGGGAAGAGAAGGTAAGCCAAGGCCAGGCAAGGCAGGACAATAAGAATACTCAAAATCAGTCATACCTCTCTCTGACTTTTGAATTTTCTGTAATCAAAACCAACTTAGCTCCAGATTTGTTCTTAAATAACCATCTTGACCTTAAAAAAAAGCAGCCTTTTTTTTCCTCACAATGCCACCTAAAAATATGCTAAGCCAGAACTATTTCTTTCTCCAAATGACTGGTTAAATGTTTAAATATTTGAGATTTGTTAAATAAAAATGTGTTTCTAAACACATTTTATCAAGTGAAGGAGATTTGAGACAAAACCAACAGGATTACCCCTGCATTTTTGAAGTTAGAAGAATAATATTGTTTTTTTCCATCAATGTGTCCACTTTACATTATTCAGCACAAAGCTTTGTGAAATAAGAATCATGGGAATATCACAATATAAAGGAAAAAAGTACAAATAACAGCTTCATAAACTGAGAAATGTACATAAATAAATCATGTAGATGGGGGCAGTTTGCTTAGCTGGCAAGAAAAAAAAATGGAAAATATGCTTGTTAAACAATAACCACAGAGTGTGCTTTTATGATGTTTTTCACCACAGTAATTCATATTAGAGATAGAAGCAGTTGCATGTTAAATAAAATCATTCAGCATTGTTCTCCTCACATTACAAAGAGCTGACTTATGTTGTTTTTAGATGCCTCCCATTAGAAAGTAAATATTCCTCTGATGTTATACATTTCAGAAAATTTAATAAAGATGAACTGTAAATAAAGTCACGGGGAGATTTCAGACAGTTTTATTAGCAGATTGTTGAAAAGAAAAGAAAATTAAATACAATAACAGTAAACGTGGTTCTCACATTGAAACCAGGCTCAAATAACTAGGCTACCATAGAAAAATTTCCAATTCTTGCATTATGATGTAAAAACGATTTTTGTACAGATTTTGTACAACAAAATTCGTAATAACCTTTTTTCATTTTTAGAAAACTTTAAATATATAGATAAAAATAGACAATTTTCATAGGTCCTACATGAAGATGAGTATGTTCTGTTCCAAGGGCTTGCATAGAGCGCAAATGTGGTTATAATATAGAACAACTAGACATTAATATCTTTAAGATTACAAAAGCATATAAACAATAACATGAGCACAACTTTTCTTCATAATCTATGCAAAAAAAAAAAAAAATCAAAAACCAAAACCAAAATACCAACCCAAAACCTGTAAAACTAAAGAGGGGCAAAAAATTTCAATTTAAGGTAACATCTCATGTTCTGTAATATTTACACTGTTTTTAGCAAGATTCTTTCTAAACATCCAGCTTATAAATTGGTTCCCCTTTAATCCTCAACACTTCTGTTTATGTACCAAGCCAAACACTGAGGCATTCCCAAAGATCTTGAAAGAATATACTGTAAAACTACTAAACCTACTTACAGGTGACTCTATGCAAGGAGCAGAGCAATGGTAAATGCTAGTACATATTTCAGTTGTAGGCTTTTAATTCTCTTTCAGATATGAATGATTCAAAAGCTTGCCACAAGTCCATCTAACTTTACAGCTGTTAACCCTTTAAAGACTGCATATGAAAAAACTGGAGTACAGAATTCCATATGTGTTTAAGCAACTATGAAAATCATGAAAGAATCATGGTTAGAAAATAACATCACTACAAAGTATTAGACAACAATATTTAATGAAAAATATTGCTCAATATTTCTTTAAAAAAATTACTGTGATGTGAACTTGTATATACATCTTTCTATTGTTAAAAAAGGATTGTGGTGGAGTAAATATGAACTGCACAAAATAAATGTGTACCAGTATTGCAAGGAAGACCTACAAACTATAGAAGCTCAGTGCTAGAGTTTACAAAACATTAGAATCTTTTTTTGGACAAAATAATATTAATATCCAATCAGAACTACTTTTAAAGAAATACTTGCTTTAAGTTAGGCATCTTAGACATTTAAGGTTTTGATATGTTTCCATGTAATAAATAATATTTTATATGCATAAAACATTAGATGAAGAAAGCATAATCACAAAACTTACAGTAATAGCACTGATTCACAAAATCAGTCTTTAAAGGGGTAACCCAAAAGTACGCAAAGCAAAGAACATAATTTTTAGTAATGTAATAAGCAGTGTTTTGCAGCTTACTTCCAGTTATCAGCACAAAGGTGAAAACACATATTGTAGCTTTCATAAAGACAGTGAAAGTAACACATAACCATCCATCCCTAAGACAAGGTGGGAGGGACAAGAGACTTCAATTGTATCACTCAGTTCTACGTGGAATTGGACTGATACATCAAGTGTTTGTTAGGTTTTCTTTTTTTAGCAACATTGACGTAATATGACATTAACATATAAAAATATTTCTGGCATTTTGACTTGCTGCTCAGCCACAGTCCATTCTTAGAAGTGCACTAGTCAGGGCACTAACCAGGGCTCAATATACAAATAAAAGTGGCTGATACAGAATTCTGACTTGTTACCAGATGCTTAAGATCTCATTCAGTAATACTGTGACTCCAGGACAAATATTTACATGCCTGCATGCGTTAAAACTAGAAAGGTGTCTTTCTGACCAACAGGGTGACAAAACAATATTATCTAAAAGTTTCATTTCCTAAACTCTAGATTTCTACTGCATACATAATACCTTCCTTGTGTGATTTGTGTTATATACTGTACATGTGACCAACATTTTGATAAGAAGCAAAGTCTTTTATTTCATAAACCCCTGCCAGTTTACAATGAGAAATTATTATTCTTTTTATTTTTTTTTAAATTTTATTTTAGGAAAAGAGACTTTGTGAACAAACGGTTTGTTTACATTCAGCATTTCTTTTCACTTACACAAAATTCCATTTCACTTTATGTAGTTTAACATATATGTGTTGGTCTCTTGGAAAGCATGTGGAAAAAATGTCTTTAGAAGAAAACCCTCAATCAATAGTTTCAAAACTGAATGTATCAATTTTTTCTTCTTTTACCTTTTTTTTTTTCCTTTTTTTAAATAAGAATCCTCTTACGCCCTCTACAAGTTCATTTCTGAGCTGTCTTGCTGGTTTCGGTATGGTATAACAGTCTGCAAGTGTACTTGGACACCGCTGGAAGGATCATTGGATGTGCTCAAATATAGAATCATCAGAGGAGGAGAGAGTCTGCATTCCGTGAAAAAGGGAATACCCAGCCTTGTTCTGACCACCTGTAATTTTGGAAACAATAGTCCGGCGCAGAGATGCAGATTTTCGGTGTGAGAACAGTGCTACTGTACATTTACACACATTCGCAGATCTCCAGGTTGAGCCACAGGAGATAACCAAAGGAGGACACTCTTGCAGAATTCTTTACCTTTTTGAAGAACATTGATAAATGAAGTTGAGGAAGTTGGTTTGAAAACATTTTGTTTCCACAGAACTCCTTATGAGACAATGTCTTACTGCAACGTTCTTTACCGTAGCACACGTATTTTCAGCAGGAAAAATTCAATACATGACAGTAGTTTTCAAATAAAGTCTTCCATCTAAAACATGAAAGAGAAACATTTGTTTTATATATTTATATCTGCAATGAATCAAAAAGAAGAAAACCCCCACAAGACTTAAAACCCAAGCAGAAGCAGTCATGCAACAAATCTGTAAAACGTCCCCTATGGTACTTTTTGTCTAAAATAAAAGAAAATCATAAAACCTGAATGTCACCTTTGCAATTGCACCTTTGCAATTTCATCTGACAGTGGTCAAATAAACTCTGTCGAAAATTACACGGGCTTTGCAAGTTATGACAACTGTAACCACTCCTGAAGCTTTAATGTATGCTGGGCTCGTATCAGTGCTAGGGCACTAGGAATGTAGGTGGAGCCTCCGTGCATGTGTTTTTACTGATATGCAAACGTAACTGAATAGTGCTAAACAGCAATTATTTCCTTCATGGTTGCAGAGCAAAAAAATCTTCTTGCATGCAATCGTTAGTACTTCCATCACTAAAGGCATAGCTCATACTTTCTGATTTAGCTGTGTTGTTAAATATACCATGTAATGTAACCATTGTGCACTTTTGTAGCTATTTATATAGAACCCAGTATAGGATATTTAATCGGTATCAGTGAAGTATAGCCTCCTTCCCCCCATAAATGAGATTAACTGAACAATTACTATGTTAAAGATGTAAGCACGTTTCTCACAACACTTTCTCCACCCAAGTGAGGAGCATATATTCAAGTGAGATATTTGAGGGAACATGAGAAACAATAAGCTCACCTAGCCAGTAACAGCTGACCTAGAAAAATTTGAAGAGAACATACTGCCACAACATATTTTCACCAAATTTGTAACAACAAAGCAACTTTTTCTTCACTTGGGACACAAATATTTTATATACACCTATTTTTATAGAAATATAAAGACTATTTTTTAAAAACCAAAAACAGACAGAAAAATGTCTTAGCTTTCTGACCTGTAGGGTAGAAAGCATTGTCCCCATGTGAATAAAGCACATTATGAAGCAATTAATCCTCCCCTGTGCATAATTACTGAACACTACTTATATTTTAGAATACAAGCATTCGCAAGTACAAGCTGTATCTCAGCTCTGAAATTTTGCCTGAACTTCTTATTTAAATCTAAGTAAATTCAGCAAATATTGCTAAGATTTCAGAAGTTTCTATTTCTGTTTTAGTTTCCTTACTCTATCACTTTTATTCCAAATCAGTCTATAAATTTTTTATTAGATATACAGTAAACATTAGATATACAGTGAAGAAATTGTGTGAGGTAAACCTGCGGAAATGAATGCAGAAATTTTTTAAATGCTTGGTTATCATTGAAATGTGGCATAACATCCATGAGTTTACTGCAATTGTTGAGAGAAAGAAAAGTTCAACCTGAAAGCAGACAGAAGTACACCGCCCACAGCTGTAAAACCTTCTGCACACCCCTTTCCAATCGTATCAGAACTGCTGGGGAAAGTAGGAGACTGCAGAATCACTCTGCCGCAGTGATTATCTAGTGTCCCTTTGTTTTTCCTTTTCTACCACCAGGTTTCTTTTGTGAGCTTCTGGGGTATAGGCCCTTTTGCTACTTTCTCCCCATCTTTACATTTTTCTATCCCCTTTCCCTACTTTTCTTATGATCCTGTCTTTTTTTTTTTTTTTGGCAGAGTAGATGATAACTTTCCCACTACCTAAAAGTGATTCCACTCAGAACCATTTCCATTCTCTTCACTCTTTGTTGTCTTTTTTTGCACTGAAGAGAAATAAAAAGGAATTGAGTAAGGCCTTAACTTAGAGATATTTTATTATTATTTGATGCATGAAGACCAACGAAAATGCTACTGGGAATTCAGAAGAGAAAGAAGGAGCCTCTGAAATGGAGCTCAGTAAGACTGAAAGCCTGGAACACCATCTCCAAGGAAAACCTGCATCAAGTACAGGATAGCTAGTGCTACCCCTGGCTAAATTTCCATATAGTTCTCCCAAACATCTTGAATAAACACAATAAACATTTACAGCACTAAAGCTGCCTGGATACCTCTGTAGGAGTATTACTCTGCATATATATCAACACTTTGGCTATCCTGAATGTACACTTGCTAATGAGTGCTGTGCATAATTCCCACACCTTAACATTCTGGTAACCTGCAGTCAGTAACTTATTTCATTTTACTATACTAGGTCTCCATTTACCTTTTAAAATAAAGTATGTATTAAAACATATTCTCAAGTAAAAATACAGCTGCAGGAATCAGAATCCTCGTAGCAGCCAACAAAAGATGAACAGCAATAGAGTTTCAAAAGTCAGCTCTATTTTACACTGCTTAAGGATCCAATCTGGCAGTGAAATCAATAGGAGGTTTTTCACTTTTAAAAGAAGACACTATCAGATTCTGTATTCTCTATCCACAGTCAATGAATAAGAATAGAAATGGGTAGCTCTACAAACCACCTTCCTTACAAAGTAAGAGGATACTTGTTTATATATGTAAGTTCTCTTCAACATCTTCATTAAAAGCTTGGCCACAGAATACTAAGTTTGCCAATGACACTAAATTGGGAGGAGCTGTTGACTCCCTGGAGGTCAGAGAGGCCCTGCAGAGATCTGGACAAATGAGAGATGTGGGCAATTACTAGGCATATGAAGTATAACAATGGCAAGTGCTGGACTCAGCACCCGGGATGGAGAAATCCTGTTGATGTGCACAGACTAGAGAATGATAGGCTGGAGAGAAGCTCCACAAAAAGAGACCTGGGGGTCCTGGTCGATGGCAAGTTGAACATGAGCCAGCAGTGCCCTGGCAGCCAGGAGGGCTAACCCTGTCCTGGGGGGCATCAGGTACAGCATCGCCAGCCAGGCAAGGGAGGGATTGTCTGGAGGGGAAGCCATGTGAGGAGCAGCTGTGGTCATTTGGTCTGTTCAGCCTGGAGGAGACTGAGGGGAGACCTCATTGCAGTCTTCAATTCCTCACATGGGAAAGTGGATGGACAAGAGCTGATCTCTTCACTCTCATGACCAGTGACAGGACTTGAGCAAACAGCACAGAGTCAAGTCAGGGGAGGCTTAGACTGGATGTTAGAAAAAGGTTCTTTACCCAGAGGGTGGCTGGGAACTGGAACAGGCTCCCCAGGGAAGTGGTCACAGCAGTGGGGCTGAGAAGTTCATGTAGCCACTCATCAATAACAAGCAACAGGTGAATGGCACTGCACTTCAGAAATTCAAAGACTTCAGCTGTGCTAAGAAAATCTCACAGGTCTGCAGAGGAACGATAATCTCACATCACAAAGTGGTGACCAAATAAAATCTCTATATTTGACTGCTGTCTCTTTCCATTGGTGACTCCTACTACCTTGTTCCTATCCATTTCTCTCACTATTCTTAATGGTCTGAGCGTCTTCCCAAATGACAGGAACTTCGCAGTGTTGTTGCTGAAGCGACCAGAATCACTTCGCCTCTAGGTGTAGCCACAGCTCCTGTCTGAATACAAGTGGAGTATTACCCAGGCCTTTAATGATTTCAAGGTTAAAATCACAGACAAAACCTACAAATCATGAGAGTGATCAGCAAATCGAGCCAGCTCATCCTTTGTAAGCCAATGTGAAAATGCCACTACTTCTAAATCCTAAATCCTGAGCATGCCTGTGCCTTCTGCCTCCTGATCAGCTTTAATTTAACAGCTACGCAGGTCTGTTGCTTTACTTTCTTCTGGTAACAAATGCAAAATTTGCCTATCAGCATAAAAATAATTTTATGTAAAACAGATATGGAATATTTCAGCCATACAAACATATTCATACAAACATATACTACACAAACACACACACAGCTTTCACTAAGGATGTTTACAACACTGGGGTATATTTTTAGCCTACTGAAAACTGTTGATCTGTGGTGAAGTTTCCCAAATTTACATACTGTTATACACAATATAAGTACATAAAACTTACTTTAACTCAGGAAGTCAAGCAAAAACACAAACTGGGAAAATACTGCTAAATTTCTAAATAGAATTGTGTGTGATTAGCAGATTGTCATCTGTTTTAATTGCTCTTTTGCAAATGGCAGTGTTCAGCAAGATCACACAAGCTCATGCTAGTAACTCAAACTGAAAATGCCACTACTCCTAAACGTCATTTGTTTTTGTCTGTGGATTGATATGACAGAAATTCTACCCAGAGTGAGGGAGTATTTTTTTAGATCAACTCTTTTTAATTAAGATTCATTTGGAGGATTTTGAATGAACATGCCCAAATAGTTAAAAGGTCATAAATGTTATAAAAAACAAACAAATGGAACTGACATTAAAGTTTGCAATGCTGAAACAAATCATATGCCTTGAAATGCATTCCCACAGAGAAGTCATCTGGGGAATGATTCACATTTGTGTTCTGTGGGCAGCCTGCAGTAAGTATTTCTGTGGGCCCAGCATTTTCAGAGGTAGAAGCAAAAACCCACTCAAATATTATTACTATTAATATGCAACCTTGTAAACTGATAAAAAATGTACAATGAAATGTTAAGTTTTGTCTTCAGTTGCAAACTAAGTAAGCCATCCATTAGGTGGTTATGTGTGTATTTCTGCCACTCAGTGTAAGTCACAGTGGGGTTGTTTGCCATCCAAAAAATTGTATTTCAGTTTGTATTCTCAGTTGCTTTAAAAATAAATGTGATCATCATGACTATAATACTGCAGTCTTTGGTTTATGAAAATCTGCAAATCAACACCCAAGGTATTCTGTCAGATCTGAATTCAGTCACTTGCTATCTTATAAAAGCCTACTGAGGTAAATTCTTCTTAGGAATAGGATAAGTGTTTTCTGTAGTTAGGAGCTGAAAACAACCAACAAAGTGTCCAAACAGAGAGAAAGCTACAGTAGCCTGACTCAGAGACCTGATGAGAAAGAAACCCCCAGGGTCCACATTAAGAAGAAGAAGAAGGGACAAAATACTTTGTGACAAAGAAAATCACAGAATCATAGAATGGTCTGGGTTGGAAGGACCTTAAAGATCACCAAGGACCACTCTCCTGCCATGGGTAGGGATTCCTTTCACTAGACCAGGTTGCTCAAAAAACGAAGGACAAGATATGAAATCTCAGTGGGAGCTTTGGAAAGTTAGGATGACAAGGTTTAAACAATATTTTATCAATTTTTTTTTTAT
This sequence comes from Vireo altiloquus, assembly GCA_013396875.1. NCBI lineage: Eukaryota > Metazoa > Chordata > Aves > Passeriformes > Vireonidae > Vireo > Vireo altiloquus. The sequence continues at coordinate 66,477 of VZRF01012349.1, forward strand.
AATAATTTGTGAGCTGTAGAAAAGTAAATCCCAGCTCATGATCCAAGAACCCTTACATCAAAGTAGCTACAGTTTCAGTCACTAGAATTCCTAACTTCAGGTAACATATTTTTGTCAAAAATTAACAGGCCAGTGATAGAAGCCAATTTTCACTCAAAATGTGTCTTAAGGGTATTTGAATAATGTATCTATTCATCTCTTTGTACTTTAAAAGAACAAAGGTTGATGTCTCTTGTTAGTAAGAAGTGAACAAATAAAGACAGGAACTTTATTCCCAAGTATGACTGAAATTTTCTATGATTTTGCTTTTTGGTTTTTTTTCCTGTTTTCCTGTTCTCTCTTTCAAACTTTCTGCTTCTTTCCCTTTTCATTTTAGGGTAGAGGGATTTCACGTACTTGGGATTTATCAGTCTCTTTCCTCGTCTTTAGGAAGATAATAGCAGTGTTAGCTGAAACCTCTAAGGACTATATTAGCACAAATAATGTAAAAAGCTCAACAGCAACCAAAAACACTACGCATGCATATGCGTTTAATGGAAATTAAAGCTTCTTCACTCATAAAAATCCATTTGAACCCCATCTCTATGGCTGGTGACTGAGCTAATCTAAGCTTAGGGTACACTTCTAAAATCACATGTTGCAACACACAATCCCCAGGACTAGCCCATGTGCTCCTAAAGACAGCAGATATTTCACACAGAAATTAAGTATACTGTTGCCAGACCCTCCAACCATTAAAAACTTCTAACTTCAGTTTAAAAGAAATAAAACATTTGTGACCTCAAATGGGGCTACTTATATCTAAATAAAAGCAAAGCTGCTCACTTGTGCTAAGTAACATAATAAATTGCATTTCCTGTTAGGAAGTAGCTTTATTGAAAATGGTAGCTATTTTCTCAGAAGTTATTTCCAGGCACCTGTAATCTTAATGAGGTTTGTCCCTTTCAAAGAACAGTTGTACGTGCATGCCCGAATGCACACAACCTCTTCAGCCTGGAGCTGATAAAAGCATCTGCATGCCATAGCTCAAGCACATTTAAATTATATAACTGTTTGGTTTATTTGTTTTAATAAGATGGGGCAAAAGTGAATCACAGTGTACTTCTAACCTTTCATTCAGGTTGATGTCTTAATCATTTGGAGGAAGAGAAACAAAAGAAAAGAAAGGGATGGCAAACAAATGGTAATGATTCACATGATATTTGATAAGACAGCAATGGGAAGTAAAAATAAAAGCAAGCATATAATGGCAGATGGAAGGGATCTTAGTCAAGTTGTAACCCTTATTCAAAAAACTTATAGGAAACAACTAATTAAGGAGGAAATATATTTTTGTATACTCTTCATGTATTTCATTCCAAACTGAGACACAAGAGGATTTATTTTCCACCAAAGATGGAAGATAAAAATGGGAGTCTAACTTTTTAATCATGAGAAAATAATTCATGATGAGCGTGAGTCTTTTTCAGTTTGCAGAATGTGAGAGAAAAAGCCCAGCATTTGTAAAATTCAGCCATGGAACCAATGGAACATAACTTCTCATAATATTTCTAAAAAAGTGCAAAACAGCATGGCGTGAGGGGAAACAATTCCTCACAGTGTCTAGGGTTAATTAGAACAGTGAAGTTTTACAGCTCAGCACTGAAAAGGAGGGACAGAGGGATATGTACTGACACTGTTACTGGCAGCACAAGAAGATCATGTATTGGGGAACATGGATGGGTGAGAGCAGAGGAGATGCAGGAAAGCTGGCTCAACCACTGAGGCTTTGAAATTCAAGCCATTTGTTCTTTAAAAAAAGTGCTCATCCAGTTTTTATGCAAAGATGGGTGATTTCACACTGCATGTTCATTAAACGCATGCAAATACAAAGTATGTAAACATATTTGGCCAAACACTATCCCAGTTTGCCCTTTGTGTAACACCAATAAATTAGTTTCAAATTTGCATATTGTTATTAATCATACACCTTTCATTTCTCTACTTAACATTCATGTACAAATATATTTGTGTTAATACTCAGTGCAAATATTCAGGAAACTGAGATGTCCATGTGTTTTTTTTTTCAAATAGTAATTTATATGTAGGAGATTTTAATTATAATTTAAGACATAAAACTAAGCCATGGATGTGTAAAAAAGAGCATCTAAACACCTTTTTTCTCAGCTATTCTCAAATATTGAACTAACTTCTCTCAGTAATTTTACCATGTGTTTTAATCATTAATATATATTTCCATTACTCCCATGTTACCGTGGGAGTACACTAAAGGTCAGCAATCTGGTCTTTAGCAAACTAACAAAGCAGGGGAGTACCTGAATACGTCCGCTTCTATTATTTAAAGATCATATAGAAAGCATGAAACGTGCCATTTTGAGGACTGAAAAAACTGAACTAGTAAGGTGAGAAATTGTTTGAAATAAATAGACTTTTAAACAAAAATCAGTCTTTTCTTGTTGCTTCACGAACTTAGCAACCCTTTTTCTATTTGTATAAACAAAAGAAGCCATATCCAAAAAAGACAACAGAACTGATTACTTACAAGCACTGAACCTGAGTCACTAAGGCATTGTACTGTGTCACTTTGTGTTGGTAAAAAAAAATTAATAATGATAAACAACAACAGAGACACAAAACAGAACAAAACCCTTTCAACTGAAGAATCATGTGGAAAAGTTATTAAAGGATGAAGTCACAGCTAAATACAATCAGCTTGTGAGCTTCCACAGCTCATTGTGTTCAGTGCTGTTTGTATCACAGCGCAGATAATTTTGGTGCTGAACAATCTGTCCTGCATATCACACTGTTAAGTCCTACAAAAAGGTGTGCTTTATTTGCTACTGTATTTCCAGAAAAAGAAACAACTTTTTTTTAGTATCAGTAGGCAACCTTGGATCTGATAGCATAAAATTGAGAAAGAGTTGAGTATTGGAAGATGGTTTCTTCCTGGCACTTTCTTTCCCTTTGTTTGTTTGGTTTTGGGGTTTTTTTTGTAAAGTCGAGATGGAACAGAATTTACTACTCATCCTTTTAGTCTCATTAGTCTTCTTTCACTTCTCTCCATTTTGCCTCCTTTTTTAGTGCTTTGCCCAAATGATCACATTCTTACACTAAACATCATCATCAAAGTAATCTTACATACAAGATATCAATCATACAGTTAATCTTCAAACAGGCTTAAAAATAATTACTTTCCTTTTCTGGAGAGGAAAAGTGGTCATAAAATGAAATTGGAACAAAATACAGTAGATCAGCGTTTGTTGGAGTTTTCAGCAGTTTTAGCTTCTCAGCTGAACTACAGAAAATTTCCAGGCAAAAGTACATAGAGGTTGGTATTCCTTTAAAACTACCCTCCACGCACACACAGACCAGAAACACACACACAAATCCTTTCCATCACTTAACTAGAAGGTGATACAGTAGGCAGGATACATGTATCTACAACTATAGATCCCATAATAAAATGTGAATTAATAAAGATCTTTTATACAATTCTGAAAAAGTAACGTGGGTCATGACTTTTTTTGCTAGGAATAGTTGTGACCATAGTTAGTTCTCTCCATCAACACAGTGTGATGTTAATTTCTTTCAGCAGATACAAATAATTTATGAAGACGAGCTTTTCTAAGGTCTTATCTTTTCTAGAACTTTACCTCCACTACTTTCCAAAACACAGAATCAGAAACCTACCTCACTCTTCTCTCCCAGCCACATCTTTTCTAAACAAGTAATTTGAATTTCATGTTACCCAAGTAACTAAAAGGCAGACTAGTGTTTTTTTGCTTTCAGATTAAACACCATAATTAATACATGCTGTAAAGTTTACTGGAAAATAGAGGCCGCTTAAAGAAAGCTATATTAGTCTGCATGTGTAATTCTGGAATATATGGAACCCTTTTTTAATATCAGTATCACATTAGCTCCCCACTTTAACACACAATCACCCTTGTTCTCATTTGTGTGATAAAACAGAGTAACCGCCCAATGCAAAACATAAAGAAATGGTCACCTGCAGAACAGGAAGGAATGAGGCTTTAAAATAGATGGATTGCACAGCAGCAAGCTAATGGAAAATATATTAAGGATGCATGGGATGTCAAAACATATGTAACATAACCTTGCTGCTTTTAGGTATTTTGTACGAAAGCAAGTTTATGGAAGACAATGGCACCAAGCAGTGCCATTCAGCCCCAGAACAAGAGTCAAGGCAACAGAAACCAAATCAGAAGCCATACCCTAGGAAATGGACTATGAACTGAAGTCATACACAATCCTTCCAGCACACAGGAAAAACAGCACAGACCTTAATGAAGTTCCCAGGGCTTAGCATGAGTGGCACAACTACAAAACTGAAGCTAAAATCAGCTCATGTTAAATCTGAGGAAGACTTCAAGCTGAAGCCTGTTTATGAGGTCTAACCCAGTAGTTAGCTATAAAGCAGCACTTAGACAAAAGGCTTTTGTTTCTATCCAGAATGAAAACTATCAGCATTGTAGATTATGAGGGAACTCTGCTTCTGTCACAAGTGCTAATGCTAGTCCAGGTAGGTTGCTTTTCAATTCAGAGTTCATACTATTTCCCCTAACTAATTGTAAACTTCCATCTTGAATACATCTTCATAGATGCATTTAAGTACTGCAGTGACAAGCCAATCTTCCCCATTCCCTCTCAGTGGTAACATAATTTCAGATAGGTACTTCAAAATGATTATTCTACCCTCCCAGGAAAAACTCAATTAGCCTTAGGGCCAGGTGGTTTGAATTTGGCACCACTCTGAATCTTTGCCAGTAGAGATTCCTCAGAAAAAACAGCATGTCATGACAGACTGTGTCCTGGATGCACCCCACTACAGAAATCCCAGACCATATGGAAGCAGCATGCTTTCCCAGAGAGAACTTAACACCATGGTTCATCATCAAAAAGTAAGCAAGAGAAAAGAGAATGGCTAAATTAAACCACAGAGCAGTCTTAACCAGTGACTTTGGAATCAAAACTACCATGGAATCAGAAGCAATGAGCTGTGCAAAATATCTGAAGTGTAAAATCTTCTTGCTTCAAAGTGTGAGTTTTTTAAAGACAGAGGAAATGAAAAATTCTACTTCCTGGTTGCTTTTACTCCTCCCCCTCATCTCCCTCCCTTCTCCCCATTTCCCTCAGATTTCCACTTACACTGTTTCTTGTCAATAGCAACACACTAATGGCATTGTACAAGTCACTTGCAGGACATTCCCTGGAACAGTGTTTAAGATGCTGGTTACCCATGCTCAAGGTGAACTTAGACTGGCATAATTTCAGAACAGTAGCCTGTACTAGTACTCTATTCCTCTACAAGGAATAGAGTTCAAAATATGCAAATAAAATTAATTGATTTGCTTATCACAGGAGAGCAACTGATCATCCCTTGTATATACACTAAATAATAATAAGAGACACAAACCAACTCTGTTGCAGGAACTCAGCTCTGGAATAGTCTCCCAGGATGATGGATGTATTTAAACGGTCTTTACAAATATATTTGTGATATGAGAGCCTGAAAAAGCAGATTTTAAAGCCCATCTAGTACTATCTAAATGCTATGCTACTTTAGTAGAAAGAGAGGCAAGAACTGAGTATATCCTGAATATATTTACTGAATATCTGGCCTGGTAAAATACATTTGGCTATAAAGTTAATTTTAGCTTGAAAATCTAAGGAGTCAACAATTTTGCAAGAATATGAAAAAACCTAGAAGGAAACCTTATAAAATGAGGATTCTTCTGTGCCCTGAATGTTTAAGATCAAGCTCTGGAACTACTGGCCATTTGGAACTGGAACAGAACTGATATTTTTATGTTTCAATAGTGTTTTAGCCTTTCAGCATTTTAGCGTTGGCTAAATAACCAGATTGCATCGGATGGCACAGTTACAGCAGCGAAACTGACTGTGATTGTCATAACAAATTTGATAGCAAGGTTGAAAATGGAACTGATCCTCTAGTCAGTGTACTACTTTTATGATGCTTCCAGTATTTCCAGTGAAGCCAAGGAGTCTGATCCAACCACAATATTTTATGTCCAATTCATCAGTGTGCAAAGACACTGTTCACTCTCCAACAGCTAAGAGTGTATATCTTTGAGTCAGAGTATAAAGCTAAAAACAAAAGCAAATTATTGCTGCTTTTTATTTTATGTTTGTATTCAATATAGCTTGATTACTTGAAAGGAGTTGTAGCCAGCATATTGCAGCATGAAACAATATCATGAAAAATACATGTCTTTTAATGCAATGGTTGCACCGACAGTTTGTCACAGGCAAAATCTGCAGAATCAACACAGAGACTAAATAAACAAGTCAAAACTTGAATTATCTAATACAGCATTGTATATTTTCAACAATCCATATTCTAATTTCATGCACATAAAGCAGCACTGTAAATTTTTTGGACTTGCCTTCATAACACTTTGTTTCCAAGGCCAGCTGTAGCACGTTGTGATCCATCCTTTCTAACATCCATGACAAAACACACTATTATGCTATTGCTGCTTTTCCTAAACTATTAGAGGCTGCAGCACTTTTAAAAAATAAGGCTGACAAGAATATAATAGAAAAAATGTTTTTACCATTACTGGTACACACTTTGTGTTTCTCAGCTAGGAAAAACAAAATGACATCACATTATCATTATATATGCTGCTGTCTCCCAGGATGTCCTTCAGGTGTTACGGAACCCTACAATGAGCAAAAGCAAAATATTTCTTTTTAAAGCTAGCAGTCTATTCTACAGAATATATTTTCCTCTTTACAAGCCAGCTGGCAGTTCACTGGAAGAATACTTATTATAGATATATGCTGACAGCAAATTTTAGCTTAGATAGAATGTGATGATGGCTAAGTAGTCCTTTCAAATGTGTTAATTTTAGTTTCACTTCCTTTATACTTCCTTTTCTTAGCTGATTTTTTTTTTAAATTTCATAGGAACTTGAGATAATGATAGAGACGGGTCAAATTCCACATCCAATCCATGGGAAAGCCGAATGCTTGAATTACACAAAGGCTAAATTGTTTTATTTTATTCTTAATCATATCAATATAAAAATAACCACTGCAAGAAAACACTATTTTTAGAATTACAGTAGATTTAACATAGTAATTTCTTGCTTTTCTGGTTTACAATATAAAATTTATATGAGTATTACAGACATATTAAAAATTTGTTTATCTTAAAGTATTATAAATATTTCCTATTCCTCAAGGACACAAAAATGCCTCTTCTTTTAATATTACTGCCAAAGAGAGAAAGGGCAAAACCTAAAATCTTTGGCCACTTTTAAATTAAACCATCAGACCCTCAGCTAGTTGAAGTTAATATAGCTTTATTGATGGCAAGGTTATCTTTTTTTTCTTTTTTTCTTTTTCTTCAACTGACAAAATAGAGCAATTAAGTTGGAGTGATATTTTAGGAAGATGATTACCTTCTTAATTCTTAACATTGCACAAAAGCCTGCTGGATAAAATCTCACGGTACAGTTTTATTTACATTTTAAGTCTAACTGCTTTTTTGCCTCTTGAATATTTTAAGTGAATGTTGAAGTCTCATTCTCCTTAACAGGATTTCTGACCCCCCAGTTAGTTTAGGATTATAAAAGAGAGACTGTCTCGTACTAAACCAAAATGCTGTCACTCAGTAATTTACCGCTTCTGATCTAATGCAGAATAATCAACGTAAGTCAGTCTATTAAATTTTTATCATATTCAGGTAAGCTACCTTTACACAAAATTTAGGCTATCAGGTTTGCTAAATCCCATAAAATACTTTTTCAGCTATTTCCCTGTACAAGATTTGAAACTAACTATAAGTAGCCGATAATAGTTGTAAATTGCTGTATCTCGCATCGCCTCTCTTTGCCACTTTTTAATGCTCAGGACTCTGATCCATCACCAAAGAAAATATAAAAGCAGACGTTAATAACATAACTGAACTTCTACTGTGCCTTTCATCCAAGATCTAGAATACTTTACAAATATTAATTAAGTTTCACAACACCCTTGTGTGACACCAAAGCATTGGTGCTGCCATCAAGAAATCAGTATATATGATTTCTTTCTTTATGCATAAAAACTTGGTTTGGGGTTAAGGCATTGGTTAAAAATGCACTGAAGCATGAAAAATGAGCTATTTTTTTTGCCATTCATAGGAAAACAAGAGATGTAAAGCATATAAGCAACCCCAACAAAAGGTACTATTTTAATTGTGAAATCGATATTATCCACTCAATTCTTTGCTGAAAAATGTAAAATGGGCAAAACAGTGACTCCTTAGCATATACTTCTTGTGACTGTCAAATGCTACATCAATTCTTTGCAATGAGACAATTTCAGAGTATAATTACAACCCTTGCCATAAAATGGATTTATTGAAGGGGAAAAAAATTCCATACATGACTAACAACAACAACCACAAAGAAATTACTTTCTCACCTCCAGAAACTGAGTGCAGCTTTTCTGGAATATGACTGAGATTACTAAGTTTGCTTGTAGTAGTCTATACTGGGGTACTCTCAGTATTATTTATAACGAGATGAAGTCTAATGTGGACCTTTCTTTCCGCTCCCTCCAGTGAGGGTCAAGGGTGACAAGCATGGATGCAGATGTCTACATTGAAGACTTTTATGCTACATCAAGTTAATTCCAGCCCACGTCTTGTCTGCAAGTATAACTACATTTAAAAGGCTAAGCATTTACTAGTTGTCCATTACAAATCAGTAATGATACAGTAATAAAGTTACAGTAATATAATGCAACTGTATGAGTAATACAATACTATTTTCCCTTCTAGAGTTCTGTGATAACTTCATCTACCTCTTTTTCTTGGTACTTCAACTATCTCTTTTTCTATCTCTCAGTTTATGGCTGGTTTTGTTCTTATTTCAGAGTTTTCAGAATGCTTCTCTGACTCTTGTTTCATGCCTTGTGTGGTAGCATCTAAATGAAACAAATGCTGCAAAGCTTCAGTACTAATGCAGAATTCAAGTTCTCTTTTCTACATTTGAGAGTCCTGCTTTATGCAACTTTCCAAACTGTATAAATTCTATGAAACAGAAAAGGAATTGTCAAGCTTGGATGTTTTTCCAGAAGTGATGCAAATTTTCTAACATCAGTAGTTAACAAGAAGTGACTGAAATGCAGCTGCTCATAGTGTGATTACTGTCACAAGTGATGTTGGAATTCTGAGGCAAGCAAAAAGGAAAATACACAACACATGAGATTCATCACATTGACTTCAGACACCTGCATGGTATGTAGCTACATTTGAGATGGTTTAGCTGACTCCCTTTATAATCAATGAAGAAATGGGAAGTTGTGATTCGTTTTCTTCAAAGGGAAAGATGTGTCTATTACTCTTCATTGACTTTAACAGGAGCCCAGCCAAATAGCTCAGATAAAGACATCTATCCCACAAATGTGTGAAGTGGAACATATCCCTCCCACTGATATTGTTTGGGTATTTTATAGATAATTACATTGCCTCAGCAGCTATTCCACACCTTCATAACAGAGAGCGATATCTATACTGCCATTATAGTATCAGCAAAGTCCCACTATATCTTATCAGTTGAAAAAATTATAGGAAAATGTAGTAAAGAATATATGACCCTGTATACAATCTTGATAGCTTAAAAATCCTGTTTATTAAATTCTAAAGTGCACCTAAAGAGCACCTACTTTTCGATATCTGCAGGGCTGGCTTTCTCAGGTATTGCATGTCTAAAACAAATGCAAGCACATTAATGTGTTTATAAACTCCCTGTTCAAGGATTTAAGCAAATGCAGGCATATTAAAAATGAGTAAAAATCCCATTGCGCTGTTTCACTGTGCAAATATAATTTCTTGTATTCTAAATCCCCAATCATTGCCTTATTTCAAGTATATTTTCATTCTTCCAATAATGTTTTACTCATCCTTGAGGTAAGTGAAACTCCTTTTCACCCATCTCACTCTGCACAGTGTTAACATTCTGTATAGACACTATTTTAACCATATTTTATTTTCTTTGTCCACAGACACTATTTCCAGCAATATTAAGTAGCTGATAGATTACTTTGGGATTTTACATAGTTTTCGTTTTCAGTAATAGCTTTCACCTTTGTCTTTGTCCCAAAACACCCAATCCTTGTCCTCTTATACCTGGATTATTTTTACAGAAATAGTTCTTAATTTCTTCTAATCTCCTCAAAGTTCTATATTCAAATTTTGCACAAAACTTCAAAACTGATTATTTCTTTTTTTTTCACTGCATGTTTTTATTCTGCAAGTCTGACTATTTTGGAAACTGTCTGAAAGCTGGTGATCACCACAGCCAGGACAGTCCTTTGCAACTCAACGTTCATCAGTCTTACTTCAGGTTCAATCATTAAATGCCAGGCAGTAACTCACCAACTCTTTTTTTTTTCCCCTCAACTTTTTGTCTTGTAGAGTATACACTAACCCCATATCATGTACAAACTCCTGCAGTACTTTAAATTCCAAGCTATGATGCTAGTCTTTTTTCTATGCATAATATCTGTTCTATAAAAGCTTTTAGGTATCACAGGTTGGCAATAATAAAAAAGTACCAAAATATTTACCTTGTCATCCCTATTTGTAAAATATAAAAACCAAAAAATTATCATCAATGAAGATAAAACCAAAATAATTCAAAAGCCATTAAAAACTTTTGGTAGAGGGAATAGGGTTTCTCCAATCTTAAATGTTGCTGTAGTCAAAATGACACAGAATGTGCAATAATGTGTTTGTTTTTCAGATACTGTAGGTCTGAAGAGATTTTTTTTGTATACTTCAATTATAAAAACATTTAAAACATACAAACTTGTGCAATTTTTATTTTAATGAAGATGAGAAGTTCATTAACGAAGATAAATATTTCATTAGATGTTAAATAAAACAAAGAGATTTTTTGGCTTCTCTCAGCACAAAATTCCTTTGAAAGATTAATTAATACATGCAAATTATGCAAATTAGACCCATGCAAATATTTTATGAAGACAATTAAGGGAACCATTAATTACTGCTTTTTTTGCTTCAGTGAGATTCATTCATTTAATTTTAATTTCACTTTAACTGTTTTGATGTATAATCTTGCAGCTAAGAACTTTATCTTTCCTAGTGGGTCACTTAAACTTATAAATTTCATCAAGTGAGCAGCAACAGAAATCTGCAAAGATATTCTCTGGGCTATGTTTAGTATCAAGAGAAATTTTTGACACAATGCACTCCTAGAAACTGCAAAACTTGAAGGGAATGTGAGCTCATTCTTGGACAAGGTTCAACTGCTGGAAAAGCAATTAATTTGCTTTGGCTGTGCTAATATAGGGGAATTAGAAAGTGTGACACAAGACAAATAGAAATAATTAGTTCTCCAAAATGATGTTCTCATTAATATGGTTTGAACAGTAGAAATAAAAAACATTATTGTGGCATGTCTGCATTCTGTCCCTAGCCACAGGAGGTAGGAAAATGCAAGATACAGCATTTTTTCACCTTTGTTGTTTGTATGGTGGTGGCATTTATTTTCATTTTTTTATTGTAGGTTTTAAGGAAGGCAGATTGTGGATCTGATCCTGTTATCTAAAACCTACTGTACTTGCATAAAGCATGAGGAATCTCTTCGCTTCTTTCTGTGAAAAGATGAAGCTATAGACATAACTGACTAGGCTTTTCATAACAATACCCTCAAGTTCCTAAATTGAAACTTTTATTTCAATATCTTTCATTTAAATCATATTTTATTACATGCAATACCCAAGGTATAATGTGTTTTCTCTGCAGCTTAAGCTCTTTTAGTAAAAAGATTGCTCTAGCAAAAGAGTTACAATATCCTCTCCAAATCCGATAACATAATTTTCTTTTTTCATAACATGAATATACATAGATTCATTTAACAAAATACAGAGAGGTGGATTTTCAGTTGCTCTCCTTAACACTTAACACTAATACAAGGAAGGTTTTCTACAAGCAGTGAAAATCACTAGCTGGCAGTCTTCACAAAAACAGGCTGCTAGAAGGCTGTTAAGAACATCTGCTCACTTACACTCTGTATTTCTTAGCTTGTTGCAGGATTAAAGGTATGGAAGACTATGTGGCCCCTTTAAAATATTAAACTTTTCCCTCCCCTGCAGGTTTACCAACTGAAGGCATCTCCCTTTGAAAGTTTTGCTGTCTACACACCTTTTATCTGGAATCAGATATATTGAAGTGCAACGACTTGGAATCATTTATTTCTTATTTCGGTTAGGATGCAAATCTATAGCATCTTATAGAAATAGAGGTTTTTCTCTTTAAATACAAGGAGAGAAAATGTGGCCCTGTATTAACATTTTTTGAAAGCTGATTACCACAATTAACAAAATCCTTAAGTGCAACTACCACAGAGGGTTTAGCAAAATTACCCAATAAAATTTCTAGAACTCACACTGTAATAATTCATAATAAAAATCCAAATGTCTTCAGGGACATTACTGATAAAAAGTTTAAATCTATTAAACCTTCCTATAGCTACCTATTGCTTAACAATATGGATATAATATGTCCATGCTCCTAATTTGCTAAGAATATGTCAAATACATGGATGAATGATCATAATTCCTGCAAAATGCTGGGAAATGCCTTCTTCCTTGACCATCAATTCTGTTGCTAGTCAGCTGATTTTTTGAAACTTTTATTAAACATGTCTGTGTTAATGACTTCTATATAAACAGATATTAGAACTAGCATCTCATACCATATCTGGTAGATCCTAGACTAGTATTTCCTAAAAAGCATTTGGCATTCAAATATTGTTCTACACTTTGTTAGAATCTTCTTATTCTCTGTCCACATTGATAACTTCTTTCTCAGTTTGACATTTCTCGTTTCTTCCTCAACTTTCTTTTTTAATTTCCGAGGGCTGCGATCTTCCTTGCATTGTCTCTCTCACTGTACTTTGTACCTCAGTAGTCTAATCCATAAACTGAAATTCAGTCACCATATCCATGTCGACAATTGACATAGCCCTTTGTACTCCAGGTCTGTTCCCTTCTGTCTGACATAAAACCTCAGTCTGCTTTTCTGATCCTCTGTGTGAATGTGTCGCTGCTCTGACAATCTTAGTTTGAGAAAACAGAGCTGTTAATCATTCACCCCTTCAGATTCCTCCTCATCTTCCCCACTACTACTACTCTTAGTCACTATGAACTACTCTTTTAATCTTGTCTGTCAGTAAAGCTCAGAATCAAGGTATCCTGTTTGTTTTTAACTTCTGACTCTTCATTACAACACAGTGTCTAAATTTATTCTCATAAAAAGTCTCTATCCCTCATTCTCCTATCCCTCTTTCTAGCAATAAATTCACATGATGTTTCTCCTCATATCTCACCTACTAAAGTTTCTGTCTCAGTCGTATAAACAAATTTGTATGGCAAAAATATTTTCCTAGTCTGCTTCTTTGAATTGTCACTCTCTTCTAATTCTTTCACTGGCTCTTCCCTTTTAAGTAGAAACACAGTACTTGAAAGGTTTTGCCTTGCCCTTCACCTTATCAAAATGCTTCAGACTAGAGTGATACTTCCAAATAAGCATCGTCATAGTGTTGTCCACAGTTAAGAAGCCCCTCATGCAATGCTTACAAGATGAACTCACTACAACCCTTCAGGTCTGAAGGACGGATTTGCAGCTGAGTCTGACAGAAAGACCTGAGATTGGGAATGGTGCCTGAATCCATAATGTGATCAGAATACAGGTTCATGGACATATATAACTTCCCATAAAAATCAAAGGCATTTGCTAGCACAGTCACTAACATCTCATAGTCATAACCTTCCCTCAATATTTTTGTGAAGTTTTAAGGGGAATGACATCATTCGGTTACATTCCTTCAATAACTTTTGTTTACCTGGTCAAGAATGGGACAGTAATTTCAATACTATTGTAGGGAACATAAGTAGGGATGATCACATCAAAAGATTTAATGAATACTATTGCCCCATTACTGGCATAACATCAGTTTACTTCTTAGAAGAAACACACTAAAATAATTTTCCACACACAACATTGCTGCTGCCATAACATACTTGTGGACAGATTTGCATTTGATGGCTCGGGTGTAATTAAATGTTACATCTTCTTTGCATTTTTGACTGAAACATTAAAAGGACAGGGCAGTAATGCATACATGATTTCAGCTCCTGAAGCACAGAAAGCTCATACTGGTTTATCTTCACTTCTGTGAATAAAAGTATAGCAGGTATTGAACCTGTGTGTACACAAGAAAGCTGAAGAAAAACAGTCCAGTGTAACTCCAGGTTAGGAAGCTGGTAGAACCTACACTAATTAAATAATCTATTCTCCACTACTGTAGCTTCAAACTTCTGAAATGCCTTTATGCAAGGTGTTTTAACCAAACTGGCTATATTTATGTAGAAGTACCAGAATCTAGAATTTATGTCAGGTCTTTTGTACAAAAGATGAATACATCGGGTCAACTTGGTATGTGAGCAGCATTAACATAAAATCAAGTAATAATCAAATAATGCTAGGCAGCATATGTTGTTGTATTTTCAAAGCTCTGTCTAACAAAGGGAAGACTTGAAAAGACTTAGACCAGGTGCACTTTGTCATTACCCTGATATTCACAGAGGTTAGCCATCAGTCTGAGCAAGTGCAGAGCAAGCACAAATGATGTGCTCTATGTATTCTGTTAGCATGGAGTCTTGGGACATAAATCCTGTCACTGATATTCAAGTTGGTAAATTCCATCTAGTTTTCCATATGTCTGTACAATGAGAAAGCATGAAAGAACATATAATAGCGAGGGCAAAACATGAAGGGCAGAATAAAATTTTTAGCTCTTGCAAGATTTAGGTTCAATCTCTGATATACCCCAGATTTCTGATATATCCATGATCGAGCTCCTTAGCCCCTCTATGATATAGAGATAATTGCTTTGTTCTGCATCACAGGAGTATTTCCTGATGTGAAGACTAAATCCATTAAAGAGTGCAAAGTTGTTCAGATATTACAATGATAAAATTTCTAGTAGATTTCCAGTTACTCCTGGCATAGCTCAAAACAATTTATCTCAGACAGCCACAAGGCTGAAAATCGAAATCAGTAACACAAATAAAAAAAATGAGTAAGCATCTATTTACTGAAATTTATATTCATGCAGAAACATTACAATAGATTAAGTTTCCTCTGAAAATAAATAACCAAAATTTAAGAAATTAATTTTGGAATAGCTTTTTTTTTTAGATTTACAAAATTAGTGTTTTCGCATAAATAATCGGTCCTTAAACAATTTTCAGAACTATTATGCATAAAAACGCTTTCCTTCAGCTTGAGGCCTAATTTTGTTTTGTTTCATTATACTTATTTACACTAACAGTTGAAAAGAAATACACACTCTTCATAAATAGCTTCTGTTGAATGTCTGCTAAAGACCAACTTTGCTTTACCTGTTTTTCTAATATGATTACTCTTGCAAGCTTCACTGAAAAAATGAATTATTTGTTTCAAATCAGAAAGAAATAGGAGGCAGCTATGAAAAGATTTTATTATTGAATGTACAGATAGAAATCAAAGATGTTCCAAAGACTAGAGAAAGTACTAGAATATGTTAAGACACATAAGCAAAGTTCAGGGCTGCCATATCCAGGACCATTTATTTATTTGGCCAAAGAGCTGCTTTTGAGTCACACACAGTAAATATTATCAGATCCTTTTGAAAGTCAGTCAGTTTGGGCTTCTTTAAAAATAATTAAAACCCACAACTTTTTCTCCCTATTTCACATTTTCCTTAGTCAAATGCTATGTTAAATATAAGCTAGTCCACAAATAACAGGAGAGCAAGTTCTAGAGAAATAATCTCATGAATCTTTGTGTGTAAAAATGATAGAAGTGGCACAGGCTTTCCCTTTAGAATTAAAACAGCAATAAATATATTTTTATTCCATATAGACAATAAACAATGAATTTCCATCTAATATAACCCACATAAAGAATGTCGTATATTCAAAGGCATTCTAAATGAGCAAAAAGGGTTGATTCAACATCTGGTGTGATTTGAGTCAGCCTTCCACATCCTGTATAGCTTCCAGATGCTGTTCCAGAAAGGCCTGGATCTTCTGGAGGCATGATGCAGATGCAGATGTCTCAGATGCACTGGAGCATCTCAGATAGCACAAGTCACCTACTTGTGGACAATCAAATAACTTTTTAAATAGTGTGAGAATTAAGGTTAAGATAAGAATACCTTAACTTCTCTCTGAAAACCTCATTTCAGAGTTTCAGACGTGCAGGGATAAGATAGGAAATTGATTATGACCTTCTTTGGTAGATAGCTCACATGTCTTGCTTAGAAATATTTTCTTCTTTGATGCAGATGGTGGCTGATAGTCAAAAAGGGCCACTGAAGAGGATGGCCACTGTTCATATTTAATGGTTTAAGTCTCATTGAACTTGAAAACCAAGATTTGAAATCTAATCTGGATTGGATGCTTCTTTTTACCTACTCAAGCTGCAGCACCTTTCAGGAAGGATATATGGATCTCCCTGTCTAATAGGTTTCCTCATATGTGTGCTAAATGGATAAAGTAACTTACTGGCTACTAGTCTACATTACTAGTTGTCCAAAGCACAGTACTTTTAGAGGAATTGAAAAATGTTAGTTATTTTGGTGTAGGAGTTGTCTCCCTCATGCTTCACCAAAGTCACAAGGGAACTGCATCTACTAGAAAAATCTCAAATAATTAAATATTTTGACATCTATTGATGTGAGGTCTTAAGGATTTAACAGAAGAATGCAACACTAAATTAAATTCCTTTATATGGGTATAATACACAAACATCAGGAATTTTTAAATCTTTAGAGAGTTTAAAAAAACTAATGCAAAGATACAATCCTCTTTATAATACATGTTACCATGATGTGATGCTGCTTTCCAGCACTTGTCTAAGATGCAGTAAATGGGACTGAGGGGAAAAAAAAATAAGAAAGAGAAAAAGAGACAGCTCTCTACACACTGTAGAGGCAAATACTGATAAACAGCTTACAGCCAGCAGATTTAGCTCCTCAACCACCCTCAGAATGCTCAGGATTATAGTTCAGCTGTGAATGAACTAGAAATCCACTTTATTTATACCTGTTTCATGGCAGGCTATAGAAACACCATTTCACTGAAACAATGGTGTTTTAATGAATTTTTCATCCTGGTTTATAAAAACATATCAAGACTTTTGGTTCTTTCTCTAAAAGTGAAAATGTTATTTATTTTTTAGCTGATGAGACTATGCTAGAAATGTATGTTCTACCTGCCTGTTCAGGTCTCAGTTGTCTTCTGAGGGAGAAGAGAAAGGGAACAGAGTACTTACAGCAAACAAAAATACCTAGGATGGTGGCTCGCAGTGCCCATCCTTCCCAGGTAGCAAGACAACTGGGTTACCTCCATTAGGTAAGAATTCATCCATCCTAGCCTTCCCTCTTTGAATAAGATGAACATGTAGAATGAATGAAAATGAAAGTCAAAACAATTCTGTATAAAGTCTTAATAGCCCCTTTGGAGTACAGTGTGGGTTTTTAAAATATTCTTATTGTCCTGAATTGTCCCACTTTACTCTGTTCGTGCTTAGTCATTAATTTTACATATAGTTCCTTTAAAAGTGAACTAAAGTACCATGTTGGAAGAAAATCTGATTGATTAACCATTCATCTCAGTAGAAAAGTCAGGAACATATTTGATTTCCATTAGCTTCATATATATACAGCTATAAAATGAGACCTAAATTGCAATAGATAACAATTTCAAATAAAATGTGAGAAACTTTATGTAAGAATGTAAGTGTTGAATGAGAGAGTTGAATGCTTTGCATCCTATATGTAACTGTATATTCACTCTGTGCCCTTTCTTTGCTTTTTGGGAGATAGATAACAGGATTATGTACCTTGAAGTTTAAAGGTGTAGCTAACAATGACCTATGAATGCTATGGAACAATTGTCTATTTATAGGTTACTGCCTGCAATCAATACCACCTTCTGTTTAAGTTAATCAATGTTGTCTTTAATTGATTAGCTTGGGTTGAAAACCTGCCAAAGTGCTGACTCCTGGGCAGGGGGATAGGGAACATACTTATTGCTGTTTGGTTTCCATGCATTGTAAGATAATTTCAGTATTTATCCATGGTCAATGAAATATGAAGCAAAATAAATCTTTAACATCTGTTTCCTCATTGAGTATTCCTGTATCAACAGTAAAAGACAGTTGAACTAGCAAGAGATGTTTTAAATGTCTACTATAGAATCTAGGTTTACAAGCTAAACTATATTGGATAGTCTGTCAAGCCAAAAAAATCAGTAAAACAAGTGTCTTTAAAACTTGTGAGCTGGTAAAGCTAGTAAGGCTTGGGAAAAATAAAATATTTAAATTAGTGTGCATAGAGAGAGCCAAGCTCTTTCTAAAATGTATAAAAATTAAGGGAACCTATTTTCAGAGATATATCTTCTGCAACAGTAATGAAATTCAAGGTGGTGCACACAGATTAATGTTGTTATTTATTATTATGTATATAATTTCATTGAAGTGAATAGCACTGTTCACATGAATAATAAGTGCATGACCCTGACATTAATACAAGGTGTTACACAGTGAAGTCAAAAAGCAACTGAAGTTTAAGTCACTAATCAGAAGGAAAATGAAGCATTATGTGTTACTGCAAATAAGAATAGTATTGAACCAGCAAATATTTTATGAAGACTGAACAAAACTAAAATAGAATCATGTGGACTAGCCAAAGGGAGTTAGTAAGGCAGCTCCACTAAATGTCACTGAGGATTAGACACTAAAATTCTAACAGTGTCTCACCCTTAAGACCACCACTAGGTCTGAAAATAAATTTTCTTTTGAGGATTGTAAAGACAAAAGAGAAGAGCAATGCAGAAAACACACTACCCTTCAGCTTCTATAATTGAACAGTGCATGTGCATACGTTTTCACCAATGCATCAATTCGTTTGACAAGCTCTGGCATGCAGAGAAGGATCAATAACAAAACAGCAGATATCACTCCCCAGCGGCTCACTACAATGGCTTAGCTCCATTCTGTCGTCTTTCCCACGTTTCTGGTACCTCAGATCACTACTCTTATCTAGAGAGGTGCTAGAATAACCCAAAGGAGAGCAGTCACATTACAGAGACAGTCCTTTCTTATGCCTGCAGTTAACCAAAACTGTAGAGCCTTAAAACAGTTGTCTTCCTGACCTTTAAAAATCTTAAAAATGGACAACTTAAGGAAGAAACCTGATCATCAGCCAGGTAAAAAGCAAAATGCAAAAGTTATCTGTCAGATGGCTGAAAGTAACATTTTCACAAGACATGTTATTTCAGATTGGCAGGCCTTCATAGTGCTTGTTGACTTCTAAGCTGAATAAAAGAATTTTTATTGACAAATTAAATGGAAATGATTAGGTTCTTTGCTTGGTTGCATTTTTTTTTTTTAATCTGTTCTAATGGAATAATGGGCTAAGTGGTCTAAAAATCACAGAAATGTTTATCTCCAAACAAGTCAGTCCACTGTTTTGTCATTGCTGCTTCACAGAACCCTTTTATATTTCTATGGGTCTAGAATAGTCAGCTGTTTGTTTCCATAAACAGCCTAGCTAAGTAGCAGATGTTTCCTTGGGCAGTTATTCAACACATCTAGAAAAAAAAAATCCCTTTGCCTTCCAGGCTTCTGACAGCTTTGTTTCCAGCTCCTGACTTCTTTTCCCTGCTGAAATGTTCAACCTTTATAGCAGGCCTGCACAACAGGTGGGCCGCGGGTCTCTTGCAGTTTGAAAAACCATTTGTTTGGCCCTTCAGCTGCTGAGAAGCATCATGTACTGTTTGATTTGCCCAGCTGCCAAGAGGCAGCAACAAGATGTCCAGCAGAAAATGCACATCTCCTGGCTTGTCACTGATCCCTCAGAATGCATGTGCCTCCTAGTCAGCCACCTGGTCAACCAGCAGCCACATGGCTCCAGATCATACACACACACATTGCCTTGCAGGTCAAGGAAGCAACATATTAAGAAATACTAGGGATATTCAGAAGTAGTACTTGGCAGGGGAGGAGGTGAAACAGAGGTGGAAGGAAAATGAGAAAGCAACAATGCAGGAGAAGCTGAAACGGTGTTGAAATGGGTCGACAGAAAAGAAGGAAAATGAAAATGTATTTTCATTCTGTAAATTACCTGACCCATTCATTTGAGAATCCTGGCTCTATACTAAACCCAGGCATCTTTCTGCTAGAAGTCCCATGCAATAATAAATGAGTAACAACAAATCCATAGTACTTACTAAGTGGTGATAAAACCAGAATAGCTGATGAGCAAGTGTCAATTTAATAAAAACGCAAAATTACAAGTTGATATACATAGGGAGACATTTAGCAGCTTCAAGATTTTTAATGAGGGAAAAAAGGCAAAAAAAAATCTTGGTAAAATGTATAAAGAATCAGGTGCTTTTCTTAGGTTTAATCAATTAATACTTTAGAGAATATAAGGCCATTATTTTACATGGCATTATACAGACAGATGACCTCGTCTTTAGGCAGCTATGGATGCAAATGGAATTGCTTCAGATTAAAGGGGGACATAGAAAGGAACAGACAGAAATGCAGAGATAGGAGATAGAAGCTCTGGGAGAAAGAGGAAATTATTGAAAGGACTCTGCACATAAGAGAAATGTACTTAACAGTGGTCATCACAGTCAATATCATGAGGAAAAGAAATGAAGAAAATGCTAAAGGGAAGACATCTTAGTTAAAGGTGCTGCAAAGAACACTGAAGTCCCTAGAAAAGAAATAAATGTTCTGTCATTTGAGGATATTGAAAACTATTTTTAAAAAATCATTAGTTAATTTGAGAGTAGTCGTGCACTGGAAAATGTATCCTATCTATGATTAGCAGCCAACAGTAATCTTCTCTAAGTCTACAAACATGAACTCATAAAAATACTCAAGATTTACAGAAATTAGGACAAGAAGTCTGATATGATTGGAAATGGAAATAAGGACAGAAAATGTGACTGGGGGAGTGACTGAGACTGGCTAAATACATAGATAGAAACAGAGAAACCAGGGCACTGGAAGACACCGTGAAATAAAGTAATAAAAATGATTGGCTGACAATAACTGAGACAGAAATTGGGGAATTGAATTATTTGTATTAATAGATAAGAACAGAACCCAGTGGTTGAGAAAAAGGAGAGACAGAACACAAGGCAAGAAAGTCAAGTAAAGTCATCTGAGTTTTCTTAGAAGGAGAAATTTTGGTGAGTAACTGGACATGTGGCATACAGATAGAGTGTTACGAGTCAGTATCTGGAGATATCCATATCTTGATTAACAAGGATATAAGAAGACAAAACTTTAGAGGCTGGAATTATGACTGGATATAAAAGGAAACTTGCATTGAAAGGTGTGAGAGAAAAAGGGTCAAGAAAAAGATTATAAAATTTGAAAGCTGGTATTAATACGGATAGAAAACCCAAAAATGAGAGAGAACCAAGAAAAAGAAAGCTTGACGGAGACACTGTTAGAAGTGATACAGATTGCAAGAAGAATGAAAGGAAGATTCTGTGCCCAAGAGCACTAAATTCATCGCAAGTTTGTCTGTATCTCAGCAAGTACCCATAAAACTCCCATAGCAAAATGGTCATTCCTTAGGCTGCACTGCTGATATTGCGGTGTTGTAGTTTATCAGTTACTTGGTTAGCTGGATCACTGGGAATCTTAAGATTCAATTCCATATGGTTTTCAGATGTCTCACAGTGAATCTTCTGACTTTGTAGTTTACTTGTTAAAAACACAACCCTAGAGGATTAGTTACCTCGGACATTGGTGAAGCAAAGCCCTCAGCTGTTAGAAAATGCCAAAATGAAGATTTAATATATGGAAGAAATTTAGATAATCATTCACAATTATTCTGTAAAGCATGATGTCTAATGATGAAAGTATTATATATAAACCAAGCATTATATAAAATGTTAGAACACACACTGACCACTGAAAATGAAGAATATATTGGATAGATATCCATTTATTCACCTATATTTTTGTCCCCTGTACTGAATGAGACAAGGTATTGTGAAAAATACAGTATCTAATAATATAATTAAAGATTGTATCATGACACATACACAAAGACAGTTGAACAAAGGTGCGGAAGACAACCTTAATTCTATAATTTCCTAATTTTGGAATGCTTGACTTGACAGCCTTGATAATGGCCTTTTCCAATAAAGTTTTTGATCTCATAAAAATATGATCACATATTTCCACACACTTTTGTCCAAGATATATACATCAGAAATAGGACTGTGTGCAGTTGCTTCACAGAACCACCAAAAGTTCCTTTTCATTGTAGAAGTTCTTCAGATAACCATCTTTCAAACACAAATATAACAAGAAAGAATCAAGGGCTATCAGTTGCTGAGATTATTACATGAATTTTGCTTGTTGAAAAATAGATTAAACAAGTTTCAAACCAATGCAAAAACAATTTAGGTTAGGTTTACATTCAAATGATTGAAGCTGTATATAACTAATTTTTTATTAATGTGGAGGGCAACTGCAGGGCAGCTTTCCCCTAATATCTGGGCAGCAAAATGCACACACTAGGTTCTTGCAACAGGCAAATTTAAATCATAATTTCTTTCTTGCTCTTGTTCAGAAGCCTTCAAAGGCTTTACAAGGAACTTCATACAGGACCATGCAGTCAGTTTGTTGACTTGCTGTTATTTTTTCTTTCTCTATTCCTGGATCTGTTCAACATCTCTATTTCCTGCCTTGTCCTTTCTTGGAGGGGAGAAAGACAGATGGTCCCGGAAGGTTTTGTGTGCATGGTAGCTGAGTGGGTCATTTTCTTACATCAGGAAAGTATAATCTGAAACCACTTAGCTTTACACTTAACTGTATTGTTAATATGAGTCTAGAGAAGACATGGAGAAAGAAAGAAAGACACCAGCAGGAAAGGGCTTTCATTTTGCTAAGGGACAGGGAGAGTAGATAACAGACATATCTGGAGAAAGGTTGATAATGTGCTAGAAGAAAAAAATAATATTTGCAGCAGAATAAGGAACTGAGGTGTGAAAATTTGACCAATGGATAAGGAGAAAAAATTTTCTACTAGAGGAGAATACATAGCTGAGGAAAAACTTGATTGGGAGTGAGAAGGATGGAAGAACTTTGAGGACACAGAAAATGCAAAGGGACTCTTGCAATAAAACCAAACATTTGGGGTAAAAAAACAGCTAGACCTGAGAACTCAGGGAACAGAGCAGGGTAAGAAGACATAGGAGAAAATGATGGAGCTGATTTCAGGAGCAGCTGGAATGATGACATGTATAAGTTGGAAATTATTTCGAAGAAAGCAGAAAAGGTACAAGCTGAGGCAATTGCTAGTAAATTTGAAATAAATGGAAAAAAAATAGCAGCATGAAAGACAGAAATTTTGATTCATCTTTCTGTTTTTACCAGGACAGCTTTGGGACTAAAGCACAAAACCATTTGTGAGCAATTTGGGAAAAGGAACACATGACAGGAACGTCATGACAAGGAAAGAATGGTCCATGATGAAGATGGTGCAGAACTAGAACACTTTTAGAGGGTTTTAGATAATGTGTAAAGCAATCTGTGTTTAAATTGAATGAAAATGAAGGTACAGGACTCGGGAGGGAAACTGCTGGGAGAGAGAAAATTTATATGTGGGATAAATCTATATGTGGGATATATACAGGAAAAGAAAACATAATAATGTAGGCAGGCAAATACATGGTAAGTAACCAGATGGAGAAGAAAAATATCAATGGAAATAAGAAAGTAAAAGAGGCAGTAAATGTCATTGTTCTAGTGCTTAGTAAGAGGTCTGGTAACAAAACAGTATATAAAAGTCAAACATTATCTTTGTATGGTACCTTTTTGTGTGGGATGAGGGGGTCTTGGGAAACCGGATTGGGAGCTAGGCATAGGCATCTAGTGAACCTACAATATGTATGGAGAAGAGGATAATCTGCTTTATTGTTATTTAAAACAGAAGCAAAGAAAACATTTAAAACCAGTGTCTACACCAGTTCCTAATAGCTTACTATCTGTTTGTATCTCTTAAAAAATACATACGTACATGTGAGACCCATACTTGAATTATTTGTTATTATTTGTTAACATTTTATGGATATTGCAGCAAACTCTTATCTACTCAGTATTTAAAAAACTCAAACCCAACCCTAAAATACTCTGCATTGCTTCTTTTTATAGTCTTGTATTCAAATTCCTTTTTATTATCGCTCCCTTTTTACAAAAGACTTTACATGCACTAAAAGTGAATCTAAATGAGTGCTACACGACGAAAAATAGAACAGAACATACCCCCTTATTGACAAATGCAATTATCTTCTATGCTTAAATTAGTCCTATTCCTTACTCTTCAAAGTGATACTTAAAAATAGCAACATTAGATAGAACTTCAAGTTGACAAGTATCCATTTATTCATAATAAATAGTAAACAAAATCTTTAGTTTTAATTATGATTTTCTTGCATAATATTTTCTTAAATGCTGAAATTACACTTTGTATTTCAATTATATCACTTCCCTACAGAGCACTGCAGCTTTCCTACCTTTGTTTGCTTAGTTATAGAACTGCATAGCATGCTCAACACAGTAAATTGAAAAATGATTGTGGGTAAAATGACTATTACCCCAGGTATGCTTTGATACTGAGACACAGATACATTTTTGAGAGGAATAAGAAAGTATTTCCCTAGTAAGTATTTTTTTCCCAGAACCTGAAAGATGCAAGAGGTGATATATTTTTAATTATGAAATATATTGTATATAGAATAATATAACATAATAAATACTAGTATATAATATTTCTTTTATAGTGCATACCAAAGTATACAAAATACCATTTACAGATAAAATGTAAGGGCACAATTGAAATTTTATATAATTGTTACAATATGGTCTTTGTTGCCCCAAACAAAATCCAAGAAAGTATTGGAAGAAGGTTTCATCCATCGGAAAGCTTTCGTAGAGTTTTGCAGGTAAAGGGCCCCATCTGTACTGAGCATGCTTTATTGCAGTGCTGCAGGAATGAAGTGGTTCTTTCCCTGCAATTCTTTCTCCTCACTCCTGCCTACAACTGCCATGCTAAATACTGAAATACGAACAGAATGCTCTCTGTGCTTCCCTCTCTGATATCCAGGCAGGTACACAAAAATAAACAGAAGTGTACTGAAACCGGTAGGGAATGTGAGCCTGACAGGGAGACAGGGAAAGCAGACACTACAGATGGAGATGTGACTTGCAACAGGGAAGGCTGGTAAGAGGGAATGTCAATGTAGCTCTTGAAACCACTGGGTAAGGGGAGGAGGCAACAGGAAGGGTCAGACAGAGCCAGGGGGCTGGAGGTCACTGAGAGAGAAAGAGCTTGTAATTAAGGAAATAATCAGGGTGGCATGAAACCAAGTTCAGAAGAGAATGCTGGAAGAATGTGAAATTAGGAAAAAAGAAGTGCAATGTAATGTAGAGCAAGGAAAATAGTCAGAACAGCAACTTACAAAAGGTGGGATTGGAGGGAGGAGGAAAAAAGTAGGAGGAACGGGGACAGATACACAGGGATACATAGTAAGGGGGACACAGAAAAAAGGGAGTTTATGGTGAGAGGAAATCCTCTTTCCAGTACTGGAAACGAACACAAAGAGTCTTGACATTTGGCATGACTTGCCTGCTATTAACTGTTCTTGAACTGTTTCTGAAGCCTGTCGCCCTATAATGACTGATTTAAAATGACAATATTTTCCTATTGGGTGTTAGAGTTATATATTGTGGCAGACCTAAAAGTTCTGAACTGCTGTATGATGATTGAGCTGAATACATTAGACTCTAAGACATGAAAACTTTATTTCTTGCTTCTTTCATTTTTCTTAAAACCCCTCTGCTTTAGTTATATGTTAAGAGTGCAAAGTAGATACAGGAAATGTCAGAATTAAGGTTGCCTTTGCAATATGATTCAATATCACAATCAGAAAATATCATGGTCCAGCCTTGAACTAAAAAATCATCTGTGGATTTTAGTTTTGTTTTTAATGTGCATCACCTTGGACAGATGAATCAAGGAAAAGTCATTACTGAGGATGTCTTCTGTAAATTCTTGATTTCATTTATTGTAAAAATGGAAATATATGAAATGAACAAGAGTAGACAGAGGATAGCTGGGAAAGAATGCACAATTATTGTTCAAAAGCTGAAATGCAAATGTTCCTATATAGTTTGGGATAAGTCCTTTAGAATACATACTTCCAAAATTGTCTTGCTCATATTATAAATATTATAAATATCCAGCTTGATACATCAACCTATGAGCAAAACTGAATTTAACAGGAACAGTGATTTGATCACACCTGAATACTTTTGCCAAAAATGCAAAGTATCCTGAAAAATTAGGTCCTTGATACTTGACAGTTAAGTCATATGTCATCTTAATCTGTCTTTGATTCTGTTTCCCAGGTATCAAATTGGAATACTCTGAATTTCACTTCCTTGCAAGAATGCTCAGAAGATGGAGCAATTCATGTTTGCAATGAGCACAAGTACTGCAGCGACCAGTGCAGCAGCACAGCCTCCCAAGAAATTAGAAGTCTGTTTTAGCATCAAAAGAAATAACAAAATGTCTGGATTATAAGAAAATGACATAATGGCTGAATTCTTACCAAATGAATTATGTCAAATGGTGCTTTGAATAACGTATATATTTTATGGGAAGGAAGGCAGGATTCTGAGATAACAAACCTCATAACATGTATTCACTTCCCAGGCAACATTTAATCTGGCATATTCCAACTTCTGTGTTACTGACTTTGCAGACATAACTTGCTTTAAGTGTCTTTTTTTATATACATGTGTTTGTCTTTCATAAGAACTTATTGCATATTTGTTATTTGTTTATATGTTCAATCCATTAAAAGGTTCTTGACTTTTTTATTCTGTTGTTACAGCCTCCTTGTGGCACACCAGTAACAACTCCTTGGGAGTTAGAAAATGTGATTAAATAACATGGAGAAGATCTCAAATGATACTGTTAGGATGATTGACTTCAAAATGCAAAATAAAGGCAATTGAGTGTGATTACTGAGCTAATCCTTTTAGGCTTGCCTCTGAAAAATGCACCTTCACTTACAGTTGAAAACAATTGCTATTTTTATTGTTAAGTATTCATGTAGGTAGATTTAGCCTGTTGATAAGAATAGATATTGTAACATAAATACTATCCTCAAAATTTGCTCTTTACTAATATCTTGACATTTGCAATGTATATATACATCTAGATTCACAGGGGAAGTAATATAGCTCTCTTTAGTATTTCATGTATAAATTTACTCAGCAGATTTGTTTTATTAAAATGTAAATAATGGGATGTGGTAAATGAAAAATCCAAGATGGGAATAAACAGCTTATTTATTGTTAATGCTCACTGTAGCTTATTGAAACACACCTTTCAGTAACTGCCACTGACTATTAGCTATGAAATTCTCATCATGCCTTGAATGCTACCCATTAGGTTTAGCCATTTGTACAGTTAAAAGGCTCGAGATGCTTCAAATATACCTTTAAAAACATTATTAACTCAAATCAAACTACACATATTCACATCTACTGCATTCAGCATGTCTGAGATTCAACTCGATACTGCTTCAAATTAATTATTCTTCTTTAATTGCTCTGTATAAACAGAAATGACCTATTAATTTAAAGAAAATCTATCAGCACAGAATGTATTCTCTCTTATAAACAAGCAAGATGAACTTGACCTTGTTTGAACTTGTTTTGATGTGGCCCAGATGGTAGGCTACATGCTTGAATAGCAGTCTAAAGCTGAGGAAAAACTCATACAGCAAGATCTAGATTTATAGCCTTTTGCAAATTCCTACCTTGTATTGTCCTTTCAGCATCTGTTCTGCCCCCGCTGCGGTCAGCTTCTATCTCTGGGGTCAGAGAGTCTAGAAACATAGAAAGGTAAGACTGACACATATTTCATTTGATTCTTATAGCCCTTTTTACAACCTGTTACTCCAATGCTGAATTACAATACAATCAACCTTTGTCAGTTTTTTTAATGTTGAACAATGACTGGAGGCCAGGACAATTTTTTGTTAGACTGGGAAGATTAATGAGCAATAGATTTTTCAAGCATTAAGCGGGGGGAGAAAAAAAGGAAGAAAAAAAAATTGACTTCTCAAGCTAATAATATAAAATTGTCCTAGTTTGAACATTCTCTCCAGTGAGTTTATTTGCACATACTATATAAAGGAACTGAGCAATAAAAAGAGAGGTATCACTTGAATGAAGAAAAGAAAGGAGATTTTCTTTTTTTTCCCTTTCCATCATGTTATAAATTTTCAATATAACAAGATTCTTTTGGCACTTAAATTGGAAGTAAATGACACAGAGGCAAAAATTGGCTTCTTACCATTTAGGACTCTGAGACTATCTGTTGAAGCTGCCTGTTTCAGTGTTTGTTCTGCTTGCTCTCGTCGTTTAGTCTCAAATTCAAGTGCTTCCTGCAATTTCCGCTTTGCCTTCTTTTCCTTCTTTAGCCTTTTCTGAATTATTGCTGTAAAAAGAAAATAACATCAGTATACTCCAGTTTGGATCTGAAACTTGGCTGCAGGGTTACCTATTAAGAGTCCTGAGAAATGATACAACTGCAAAATTCATATTAATTGATTAATTACACAATACCTATTTAAATGACTTGAAATTTGCTGGAATCACCCTGGAATATTCTAAGAGCCACTGTTCTATCTGACAGTATTGAAAACAGTAGGTAAGTATCAAGCAATTATTTTTTTACTTTTTTTTTTTAAGTAAAGAGCTGACAATCCATGAATTTTCAAAGAAAACCTCGGAAACTAGCAATGGAATGTACTTTTTGAATCATCTGACATAGATAAGCTCCTGTCTTTGGAGCAACGTGGCTTTTCAGAATTAATTTCACCATTTCTATTTCCCCCAGCACAGTTAATAGAGACACAGTGATGGAGTTCTTGCCTCCCTGCAGCTTCTCTTGCATACGAGGGGGATCCATCTGCCTGAGTGCTGGGCAGCTCCCACCCTCCTCTGGTCCCCATTTCTTGGGGAAAGGCCCTGAGACTTCTAACCCCCCTCCAAGATCTGCTTCCTGCAAGCCCTCTGATCTCTTGGTGCCTGGTGTCTTCCCCATTTTTACTCCTTTTCCACATTTCCCTTTTTTCTTTCATTTTTCTCTTTCTTGTTTTCTGTTGGTACCTGTCCCATCAGCTATCTAGCCTGGAAGAACTCACGGCAAATCCTTTATGGTGCTGGATCCTCCAGCCAAGGAAATATTATTATGCTATGTCAAATGTGAGGGAAAATATTAGTAAAGAAAAGAGTATTTTGAAATTAAGTATAGAAAGTCCTTATTTAGAAAAAATGTTTTCCTCGTATCTCTTCAGGTTAAACTCTGTAGGAAAATGACAGCAAGTCCAGGATGGGACTTCATCACAATTTTCTTTTCTACGTTATCAGTGACTTCCAACCACTAAGGTAAGGTTTGCAGGATCCCTAACTAAAGGAACATATCACAGGTTATGCTCCTGATGGAAAAGGGTAATGTTAATCAATTTTCCTACTCCATTAAAACCAAAGTGGGCCTCTGAAACAACCATGTAAAGTTGTAAAGTATAGCACTATCTCCTCTGCCACACCCCAACCGTTCTTAAACAGCACATTTAGGGTTTTCATGGATGCACATATAAAAAGCTTTTTGTCCCAAGATCTTCTGGATAATCCTTTCCAGGAGAGTCTGTTATTTTTACACCAACTAAAAAACTACCTACTAAACTACTCACTAAAGAATTCTTTACACACACCAAAAGAATTATCCTTACCAAACCCAGATACTAGGAACTGTTAGGTTTGCATACCAAGATCTATCTAGCTCTGTGTCTCTCTCCAAAGTAACCTCGAGTACATGCCTAGCAATGAATGCTGTAAAATACAAAAATATACTTCCACTAGTTCATACTCCCCACGGACAGTAGACTGTGAGGGTGGTATCTTTGACAAAATGCAAAAAATGAAACTTTTAAAGGGAACTGTCATTGTTATTACTCTTTAATTTATATGCTAAGAAGAACCACCTTTTAGATGGTCTTGTATATCTTGTGCTGCTATACAGAACTGTTCAGGCACAAAATTAACATAAGCACATATCCTGTAGTCAGAATAACTACATAATTTACATCCAAGACTTTGGAATTTTGGTTCTTACACCACCAACTACTTTACAGACTAATTAGCTCATACTATCAAAGAACATCTACCATCTATACAAAGGCTAAACTAAATACATTTTGAATCATTGCATGGTTTTAATGTTTTCATTATAAGTACTTTGAAAGTGATTGCAATAAATGAGAAGGAAACATATGTTGCTTTCTGAATTAAAATGTCATCATGGCTGACACATTGTAGATGTGACTACAGCAGTCAGAGCCAGAATTAGCAAACCCTTACTGTGTAGCTGCTCACAGAAGAGATATTATCCTACTTTCGCCAGTTGATGAGACACATCCTACAGCCTTAGGAATCACTAATTGGAAAATTTAAAAAGAAGGAAGGAAAGAGTACAGTAAATAAGCAGCTCTGTAGAACATACAGTAGCAGCAGTGAATCCAATGCTCCACAAAAAGAGGCAAAAATACTCATATATAGCCGCTAAAGAAAATTGTATTTGACTTGATTATCATCACGAGCAAAAGATACCTAGATGTTGCCTAATACTAAAGATCTCCTTCACATAAAGGGCTTGACCTATATGTGACACAGGGTCTTGCATTTCTATGCTGCAGCTTCTAAGAGTATTTCAGTATTTTCGTATGGTATCTCTTCACTGAGTAGGGATCCTGGTACATTTCTCCCTTCTTGCTCATGCTGCCATTAAAACATGGAACTTTCTTTAAGACACGACGCTTGCTCTGTAGAAAACTAACAGTAGGTAAAGGCTCCTATGCATTTTCCTGCCTTTAAATGAAAAATAAATTTTCACAATAATTACAACCTGGCCTTATTTTTTCTCTCTTACTTTGATCTGTTAATTTTAAAGAATAATCCATCACACTTGTTTCTTTTATACAGAAGTATCCACTAGCAAATATAGTCGTCCTCATTATATTTGCTTTGCTGCATACCACCATTAAGTGTTCAAATCCATTTCTCTTTGGTCTGACTCTTTTCCTCAATGCAAGAGCATCATTAGAGGGACACATATACAAAAGCAGGTAATGCATCATGCTGAAAATAATATTGCCAATTATTTCAGTAACCTGAACAAAATCAGGGACTATCCCATGGTTTTTTTTTTCTGACATGCAACTTTGAGTTAAATTCATTTTGCTTAATTTTAACCACTCAAAACACATGTGTCTAGTACAGCCTAGTCAACCATGTGACCTCTGGAATTAAAGGGAAGAGGAAGAAGTCTTCATGGTGCAATTGACCCCACCTACCTATCTGAGAACAGGCTATACAAGCTTCTTTATTGTTCATTCATTGAAATGAGATGCTTAATTTTTAGATGGCAAAACTAAAGTAAGGTCAGATGGGTTCCCCCCCAAAACTTTTGTCTTGTGCATGTGATTGCACAACTCTAAGGGAACATATATTTGAGCAGTTGCGAGAAAGATGTGAAGACTTACCAAATCAGTTTACTCTTTTACCAAACTATTTTAAAGTGGAAGTGATATAATTGTATTGACCAGAATAGGCCAGTTGTGGACAAAGGGATGATTCATTGCACAGGTGTGATAATCGTTAATAGCACTTGTCTTTCAAAATGTATTCTCAAAAGCTAAAAAAAAGGTAATTAAAGATATGATATTCCTATCTTTTAAGGAATAGTGTCAAGGCATGAAACAGGATTACATTGTGTACTTACAGCTAGCATGTTAGTTTAAGGCACAATGACATTGCTTGTGAATCCAATTGTTCTTGGGATTCTCTGTTTAGGTGGTTACCAGAAAATGAAACTGGACAAGAAGGGACTCATAAGTCTAGCCCCACAAAAAAACACATCTGACTTGTCATGGTCTGAGTTAAACAGCAAGTGAGTCCCAGAGGTTAACTGTGCTTGCAAACTAATCAGGCCCTATTAAAGCGTGAGACATACAGAGACAGAGAAATGGATGCATAAAGAAAGACAGAAACATGCTCATAATGCAAATAGTTAATGCAAATCAGTGCAAACTGCTTCACCTTCGCTATCAATGTATTTATTTAAAAATCTCTAACATATACAGGCTTTACAGGGACTGATGTTAACGCTACAAATCCTACTAATGCTTCTGCTTCATCAAGAAGAACCTCAACTGTTACTTCTACAAACATGTATTTTATCTACTATGAATTATAAAGAGCTCATATATTACCATTATCTTTGTATTTATTACCTACAGTTTGCCTAAATATGCACTATAAGAACAGAGTAGAGCTCCTAAAAACTTGCAGATTCTTAAATTTGATACAAGTTGTCTTTGTATTAAGTAGCTGTCTTAATAATTCCTAGTGATCACAACCTGCAAAGGTCTGTAACAGCACCTAGGGTATTTATAATTGTTTTTGTATTGATAGAATATTCAAGAAATATGTTGAAAAAAAGGAGGGTCCTTGCTCTAAGTCTCATGAAGATCCTATACAAAATCAGGCAGGTTATAAAACATACTTCATTGCAATCAGCTGAGACATAACATGATTTAAGGGAGGTAAAATTTTGAACAAACACAGGTGTTTGATAGAAAATTGTTTCTTAAGGAAATAAATTACAAGGTGTTTATGTCTGCTTAAGCAAGATACCTCTGTTCTTCTGCTCCACAGCCAACTGTTTTTCAAGTGTTTCCCTCAGTTCCCGTTCCCTGAAGAGTTCCATCTTCAGCTCTGTTTTTTCCAGCTGGACCTGTTTCTCTTGAGCTCTGGCATTGTCTATAGCGACCTTTAGTAGACCCTGTTAAGAGATAAAGTTGAATAATATTTGAATATTATCCATGAATGTTAGAACAATACAATACAATACAATACAATAAGACAATACAATAACTAACTACTGTTATTTTCCCTTGATAGTCACATGAGATTTTAGAAATAAAATAATTCTGTCACAGGATCAAACTTACCTATTATCAACAGCAATTTTTAACTGGAATTAACTTTGACAGGTGGACAAAAATCTTTAAAAATCTGGAAGTCAGGTTTTTCCAGAAAATGCAAACTCACCTCTGACCATGCATATAACTTATGTGAAAAATGTATAGGAATAGGTTTATTCCTTTTAAGAAACCTGAAAAATTGGCAGTCTCACAATCACATCATACACAGAATTCAATCTCCAGTCCAACTCAAGCCAATAGAAATCAGCTAAGGGAGAAAGTCTCTTTTAAAATCCTGCCATTTTGCTCCTCATCCTTGTTAATTACTACTAATTTCAAATATTTACATATATCATAGAGTTTCCATGTACTAAAGCTATGTTGGGATGTTAAGCAAAGGACAGTCACAAAGCAGGAAGATATCTCCTTTTTAACAAGTCTGTTCCTTCATTTTGTATGATTTTTACCTCAGAGCAGAAGAACAAAACACAATCATCTCTTGATTTCTTGAGATGGTTGATACAAACTCTACCTTTTTTTCTGTTGTTAGCATATAATGAAATAATAATTCAGATTATTCTAAACCTCTTTTGAGAATTCCAACTTCAAACTTCCTTCTTCATTTGAAAGGAAATAGGATGATCCTGGCACAGCTAATATTGTATTATTAATAATAATAACAAGATAGGACACTGACATAGGGCATGAAAATAGAGGGAGAAATGGAATTGAAATGAACAAACATGCAAATGTCCTTTTCCATTTTCCAAAAGCCTGGCCATCATGCTCTTGGGTCTACACCCGAATCTCTCCTACTGAAGCTATCATAATAAAGTAGATAATTAAGCATGGATATTCATATGTGAACCTCTATGGATATGAAACTAACTCTCCTATATCCTAGGCAAGACTCCTGATAACTTAACCATAGAGATAATTTGACCCAACAGAGATTTAATTACTGATATAAAGCAAAATAATGCCAACAAGAAAGACAGAAGAGTACTCCCCAATGGCTCTGCTAGGGAAACATTCAGCTAACAGATACAAGGCTCACTCTCAAGACCTGGTTTGAGCACTACAGACATAAAACCATTATGCCCCACTCCCACATAAGCTTCCTTACCCCTCATTCACACTTCCTAAATTGAATCCTGGGTTGCATGTTTTTTCAAAATTTTTTTAAATTAAATATCTCCAAAAAAAAGAATGGAAAAAGCACGTATAATGATACTTGAGAAAAAGTATTTTTCATGTTAGTCTGCACATTTATCCCACTAGTCTTCCCAGTGTCAATGATTGCTGTAAAATTTGTATCCTTCAAACTCCTCTTTTATTACTGTTTTCAGAGCCTGTCATTTTCAGTACTCCTCACCCTCCTTCTGAATCAATTGTTGCCTCAAGTCTTGTCTTATTCAGAGCTTAATGCTCTGCAGCTCTGTTACACTATTGAAGTCCACAGAAGCTAAAAGAACTCAACACCTTCTGATAGCAAGGCCCAGATGGTCAGCAAAATGATTTACACCACACAGGTAGAGAACCATGTTTGGAAAAACAACAAATGTCCTCACATAATGTTTAAAGTTTTAGCAGTTTTCTTTCGCTATTGTAAAATAACTAAATCACAAATCTATTTTGGGTTGAATATTAAACCTGAATGACTATTAAATAAAAAAAAGAAAACTACATGTAAAGCTCTACATACATATGCAAAGCAAAATATATTTTGAAATATTTGGAAAGCGTTCACAATCTATTTTTTAGAAGTTAATATAATTTGAATTCTGTTCATTTTCCACAGCCATGTTCTCCTACATTTGGTGCATTTGAATTAGTAAGAAACTGAAGTAGGAGTTGTTTATTAATACCTGCTTCTGGCTTATGCTTAAACTCTAGAGTGTTTTAATCTCCTCCTATTCACCACTTACTGGAAAATATGATTCATCCAAATCATAAATAAACCAGATCAAGAGAAATTACATGAAAAGTATTTGTTGATGAAAAGTGTATTGTCTAGTAAGTTTAAAGCTGCAAGCACTGTCTTCCCAAATTCTTAAAATCCATCTTGTTTAACAATAAAATCAAGCTGCTAAAGCAACTGCCATCTTTACTCAATTCAACTACATTCATGTACATGTTTCTTCTTCACCAGGAACAAACAATTAGTAACAAATGAAAGAGATCATTACATCAAGTGCCCTTTTAGATCACCCCAATTAAAACTTTAGTTTAGCTGTATTTTAATTCTAAGATACCAAATTCTAATTTTCTGCTCTGATTGCTCTTGTTGACTTATCTTTGAAAGATGTACTCTCAGTGCAAAGCCTAGAGATTATTTAGCAAGATGCCAATGTTGGCATCACTTAATGTGTTGATTGGTTGTATTATCAGTAGCAGTTTAAAATAAATTACTATTAAACTATTATTGTCCTTGGCTGACAAAACACAATATTTTGGTGTTCTTTAAATATGAAACAATCATTATGAATAAACATGGAGAATAACACTAGAGTGTAACACTGATGTGTGTAATTTTATATTAAGAATTGCTGCAAAGTACGAAGCTGCTAAAAGAATATTACATTTTCTATTGAATTTCTGAACCACACTTCCTCCCCCAGCCTTTCCTTTTTTTATACTTGCTAACATAGCTAATGGTAATACATTACCTATTGCTGCTGATTATGTCTGAAAAATATTAGCTTTTTGGAGCCAAGATCCACTAGGGACTACTTATAAGCTACACAAAATTAAGTTTCATTTTTAGAAGTTAAATCAGTGCACATCAGTAGGCATCCAGTGCAAAAAAAATCTGCACTAGAGCCAAACTGATGCATATCAAAAGTGCTGTTGCTGCCAATGACAGCACTAATGCAAAAATACTGGAAACATTCAATATCTCCCTTTATTCAGTGCAGGAGGGGATGAGAAAAACTAAAAAAGTACAACATCTAAAAAATCATCAGTGCCCCCTGGAACAGGAATAGCAATTTCAGAGGTGCATGAAATTCTATTAATTCTCCCAGTGGATCGGCTGTAGAAGATTATACAAAATACAGTATGTCCAACTTGTATGTGCTATGGCTAATCCTCTAACCTGATATTAAATCAATATGCTGCCAATGACAATGGGAAATGCAGTGCAACACAGGACATTAACAAAAAGAAAATATTTCTCTTTAGGGAAGAGAGAAATGGAGGCAGGATAATGATAATTGCAGTGAACATGTTCAGGTTCCAGATTTGTTTTTAATACAGTATGGCTCTATCTGGAGCCTGGCTTTAAGCATGGCAGGCCATTCTTCTCGGTGTCATTCTTAATTTTTATTTCAATGTAAATGTCAAAAATGGACATTTTATTCCATGGAGATTTATAGATATTCTGATTTGGTTTGTTTTCTTTACTGTATTTGTTTTAGTATTTTCCACTGACGAATCCTTCAGAACTGTCCCAAACACAAGGCTAAGTTGATAGATGAGTTTCTTCCCAGTCTCTGATCTGAAAACACCATCATGTAAAGGCAGCCTCATGATCCTACAGAAACTAAACATATATCAAACCTCAACTCAGTCTTAAAACCAGTATTACTCATCACTATTTTTAAATTATGCAAATAATGTGTTGCCTACTTTGAAAGGGGTGGAGGGGAAGGTATATACAAGCTCCTTCTCTTTCTAGCTGCATCTATAAGTGTGTGTTCCAGCTAACAGAATTTAGTTGGCTATATATTTATATGTGACATCAAAATAACCTTGCTAATTAGTTTGACAGTCTATCTAGAAGATCATATCCTGTTTCCAACAATCACCCACATTGCATTAAAAAGGCAAACTAGAAGGTCAAGGCATGCACACCAGGAAGTTTTCCCAGTCAAACCTCCCAGCTTCCAGAGGGTTGGAGCTCAGGAGCTTCTTTCTGCAATATTAGCCATACATGGTGAAAACAAATTCAGATAACATTGCTTCTCTTTTATTCAGGAAAACATATATAATTTGTATGGTCTCATCATTAAACGTATCTTGTGAAAGGCTCTACAAAATATATATATATACACACATACAATTTCACTTAACTTCACATGTTAATTTTTGAATATCTGCTATTTATAACTGCCTAGTGACTAAGTACCATGAGCAAGACAACATATTAGAATATCTCTAGGGATGATTCCTGAAAGACATTTTTTTTAATATCTCAGATTGAATACTTTATTGCAGATAAAGGCCTATTACACAAGTATAAATGACATTTTTCCATTACTACTTTCTGTAAAAAATAAAATAATTCTCTTGAATTTTAGCAGAAGATAAATAAAATAAATTTACTCTTAATGAAGTAAAACTGTGATTTTTTTCTTTATCCACTGTTTGCAGTATTTTTCTCTTAGTGTTTAGTCATAGATAGTAACCGTGCAGGAGACGCACAGCAATAAAGCCAGTATTTCAGAGAGGAGTTTAGTTTGTGACCATGCAGTGCTTTTATTGACGTCAATCGGATACTTGCAAATTATTTTAAGCATCTCTTAAAAAATATTTACAAAACAAAAAATATGTCAATACAACACAGTCTTGTGAGAAAAAATACAGCTATCATGGTGCAACTATATAATCCCTTAGATAATAATGGAAATTCAGCTCAGGGACAGTAAAGATTCAGACTCAGCTTGAAAGAATATTACTGTTTCCCAAGAATATTGTAGTATCATGAAAGGCCATGGCTGTAACATACTTTGGCCTAATCAGGCCATGGCTCAAAAAGGTAAACTTATGTGAGGGATACAGAGACATCTTTAGCCTTCTCACTAGCACACACACACCATTTTGCTGTGACTCACTTTCCCTCACCCTTCATGCTTGCTGCAACTGCACATACATTTCCAGCATTTAATCCAGAAGAAATCTACAAATACACTTTGGGAAAAAACAGACATATCCCTTGATTTAAGTACTCTGGGGAAATTTATTTTCTCTTCCTTTTGGATGTGCAGATATAACTCCAAATAAAGAATATATGTTTCCAATCTTATTCCTTTCTTTGATGTGTGTATTTGCTTAATTATATTCTTTTATAGTTTATTGTTTGTATTTCAACAATCTCCAGCAAGAACAACATTGGTTATTCTGGATATTGTACATTGTTATTATCTTATAATAATAATATATTATCTCCTCTTTAAATGTACAAATAGTTAAACATTGTATTTTGCTTAAAGAAGTATTTATGGAGAAGTAAAAAAAAAGCCCATATATATGGTTTACAAAAAGACATACTGGTGACAGCATAAGCAAATAGGCTTGTTTAATGGTTGCCTAAAATGATGAATTTGTGATCAGTGGCTATCCATTTAACTTTAGTATGGATGGAAGAAACAGACTCACTTGTGTTCAGAGGTCAATTCTAAAGGATAACTCCAATTTCTACAACAGAATTACAGTTAGGCAACAAATTCACCTGAGTTCATCAGCATCTGCAGGACTTATAGCACATTTGTTTTCAAGTTACAGAACCGTTTTGAAATTTTTGCTCTCATATCAAAAAAGCACTGTTCCAATGACAAGGTTTAGTATCCTTCTCATCTTGGCAAAGGTCAAAATTAGAGCTCCTAGTGCCCATACGACACCCTAATCCTATTCTCTTTTAAACCAGGACAGTCTCTATAAGCTTTTTGGAGGCCTCAAAGTCTATATTGTTCAGATCCTCCAGACTCTGCACCTCACACAAGTAAACATGCAGAAGAGGATCATAGCAGAGACATCCACGGTCAAGTCCATGTGCATTGGTGTAGCCAGAAGTTCCTCGCCTATATATTCCTGTGATGAATGTATCCCTAAAATTTAGGCTACTTCCAGCACCACATGTGGTGTGTTGTGGATGCTTTCCAGACCCATTACCTAACAAAAAACATACACTTGCATTTCACAAGCAGACATACACCCTTTCAGCGAAAGAACACCTCCCTATTTTCAGCATGAATGACCCTGTGGAAAAATGAGCAGTGTTTAGCAAATCCACTCAGGAAGCCATTGGCTAGATTTCTGCTATTTTCTCTTTTAAAAGCACCTTAGTACTTAAGGCAGGGAATGGACTGTAGGCCAGATGATCTTTTTGAGGAAGTTAGACCTGCTCCACTGATGCAACATGGGAACAGCGAGGTGTCACACTGGTCCACCTCCCCATGGAAATTCATCTCTGCTGAAAGGGATGCAAAATTCATCAGGTCCACAGGACAGCAAGGAGCCATTTACTCAGTTAAAAGAGTTCTTCTAATTCAGGTAATAAATGCATCATGGGTTTCAGGTACTACTTATGCATTTCCTAGCCAAGTCACAAATCACAGTGAAATTAGGGACAATGGTACAGAATTGCCTCTTTCCACAGATGCCATCAACAAATTTGAACTTGTAGTCAAATACCTAAAACTCTGGGAAGTGTCAGCATCACAGTATCTAACTCATTTGTGGCCATGGGGTAGCCCTCTCTTATTGCAATAGCAGCTAGATATGGAAACCATTTTAAATGGCATTGATTAACAAAATTGTCCATATGATATTGTAATACACTCTATTGCTGTTTAAGTGAAATTTTCCTACACAGATGGGAAAATCAACTAATTTTTTTTTTTTTTAATTTGATGAAGTGGGTTTCTAATGTTGTCCTGATAAAAATTAAATCTGCAGCAGGAGAGAGGGGGGGAAATGCCTTTCATATACCATTATGAAAGGATTCCCAGAAAACTGACAAAAACATGTATTGTGATGTGGATACATACTGAAAAAATCCAAAAAGACTTATCTTCCACCACTTTTCCCGAACAGATGATTTGTCATGATATGGAATCTCAAGGTAAGGAGCAGGATGTACAAAAGGACAACAGGAGAAGTCATTAAAAATTTCTGGTTTGTTTATGATGTTGCCTTTTATTTTTTCATTCCAGGTAAGATTAGAGCATTAAAAAAAAAAATAATGACTGAATTTCACATTTACATTTTCTATAAAACAAAACTGAATGCATTCTTGGCAAATTAATCCTGGTCATTTATCCTGAAGTAGTGCAGCACTCTCATATTCAATCCCAAGATTAGCTAACCTGTTGATGCTGAATGCTTTGCTCATTAGATTGCTGTCTAGAGACATTGAGTGAAGACATTTGTCAAAAAAATTACTAAGAACTTTCCTGTACATGTATGCACAGCTAAAACATTACTGTATTGTATTTCTGCCTTAAGAAAAAAAGTAAAGACTTTACAGATTGCAGCAGTCATGTTACAAGAATGCTGTTATCAAATTACCTCGGTTCATGGTTTAAATATTTAAGATGCTAAGTCCCAGAATTGAAAAAAGGAATCATAAATATGCTTTTTCAGACAAGGCAGAGATAGTAATATTTAATCCTTAAACAGCAGTATTTTTCCAATATTAGACCTCAAAACACAACTAATGAATGACTCACATACTTTTCATAAAACAATTCTGAAGTGCCATAAGCTTCAATGAGATTGCTTCAGACAGAAAAGTGAGCAGGATCTGGCCCTACTCCATCATATCCTTTGCTGGATAGAATACAATTGATTTTATGTGTTTGCAGGAATGAGCAGG
The DNA here is from genome assembly GCA_013396875.1 of Vireo altiloquus. NCBI lineage: Eukaryota > Metazoa > Chordata > Aves > Passeriformes > Vireonidae > Vireo > Vireo altiloquus. The sequence goes on from VZRF01012349.1 coordinate 107,284, forward strand.
AAATATATGGTGACAAATGAGAAGTAGGTAGCTGCCCAGACAAGGCTTATCTGGGATATGCAATATGGCTGTATTATTTCTGGCACTATCATTCTGCTTCTGCATGCAACATACAACCACACTGTTGCAAAATTTGCATATGGGGATCACAAGATCACTGAATTTGTGGACAAAAAAAATTTTGTTATTCTAATATGGAACACTAACATCTTGGATTCAAGCTATATATAGTGTATACTATAAATATATTTGAACACAGCTCTACTGTACACACATCAGACATTGTGACTACCAAATAGGAAATCTGTATAAAATTTGGTAATACCCATTGAAGTCTATTCTTTGAAGACAGTAGTTTAGGTGAAATGAGCTTATTTATAAAAGAAGTGCTTTTTGTAAATGGTTTTATGGGAGACACATTTCAAATAGCTTTAAATATCATTTCTTCCATTCCACTCTAGCAATTTGAAATAACTATTTATTAAAGGACTCTTTCTCTGTTTAGTAAATGAGATAAAGTTAAACAGTAAGATACATTTCATTAGCCTGTAATAAAAAGAGCATTGAAGACAAATGTTGTTAAACACACCAATGTAATTTACATTGAATTTTCTGCTGTGGTTTAATACACAATCTGTATTTTAATGTACTGTATCTGACAGCTTCTAAATTCATTTGTTTGCTGTGGTTCCTTTAAAACCTAAATTACTAGAAAGTTTCAGTAAATTAGTTGATCCAAATAATCTTATGAACTGATTAAACTAGAATGGTTTTATTAATTTAGACAAATCTGCAACTGGCTCTTCTCCATCCCTTAAAGCTGATCTACAAAAAGGCCTACCTGGATGTTAGTCAGAAGGGTCTCTATGGAGGACAATCCATCAGGGAATAGAAAAGGAGATGGAAAACCTGGAGGTAGTGGCTGCCCATGCCCAGTTAGAGAAAGTTTGTCAAGGCTGTCTCTTGCGGTTGGTGTGGAGAGCGGGGTCTCATCTGTATGTGATTGAAACAAAAATATAGAACAAGTTACGCTTGTCTGTTTTTATTAGACCTCAGTAATGGCTTCCCTAGTGGTTTCCAGAACATTTATTGCAAATTGGTTCCTGCTATCAGGAGAAAATGCTTTCTGCTGAATTTTCTTTAATGAAAAAGCTGTGGAGATACAACAAGATAACATTAATGAGTAACTTTATAAGCCTTTTAAATGCAGTCTCTAATGAGACTGAGTTTACAGTGCCATAGAATCTTTTTAAAACAAATATTATCTCACATATACTTGTGATAATATATTCAGGCTGACTTTATGGGCACCTTCCCAATTATCTCGTTTTAGTTTGTGCTCTATTTGGATTGACAATAGAATATTTTCTAGCATGACATATATTTTGTATATGAGAAGTATTTGAATACGAGGCTTCCCATACAATTAACCCTTCCCACTCTTAATGGTTTCACTTACAGCTCAGAAGATTTTACAACACCAAGAAAAACTACAGCTCCTCAATACATTTTTAATCAAGAAAGTACACCTGATTCCCACAATTAAAACATGCTCTGAACAGTACATGAAATTAACAGCATGGTAATAATCACTGGCCTAATTTTTTTAAGCATGGACATCTTCTAACAATTAGTGCTGAACTCCTTAGTGGATCTTTGTAACAATCAGATCTGATCAGTTCTGACATCACAATGGGAAAAAAACTTGCACAGCTAGAGGACTTCTAAGATTAAAGTTTCACAGATAATCTGTGAACAGATTAAGAAGTGGAAAAAAAAAAATAAACCCCCCACAATTAATAGAAACTTCAATATCCTCATTTGTGGTTTTTCTATTGGCTTTTTTTTTTCACTTTCTGGGATATTTTTAGGCTACTGTTGATAAGATATAGAAATTTAGGTCAATTTCTTTGCACCAGATGTTAATCTGAATTCTTCAAAAGGAAAACTATCTATACATACATATATATATAGATACATATGTCTATACATACTCTTCTTACCAAGGTCTCAGTCATTAACTGACACATATCTCAGTACAAAGCAAGGACATCACAATGTACTCTAGGTATTATGCAGATTCTGCACAGCTATTTGACTACAAAGGAGTTTGTCAGACTTGCTTTTTTTCCATTTTGGCTTTTACTGTCGCAAGTTATATATGTTATGGGGTAGTTAAATTTCTTTTTATTTATTTATTTAATTGTTCAATAATGGTTGTAATTCTCTATTTTAACATGTTTATTAAAATTGTATATGAAATTTGATCCTAGTTGCCTATAATAGCTCTCTCTTGGACTGAGTGCAGTATTTTCGTAAGCTGACATAGTCTAGGACCATGAAAATTGAAATCTGCAGTAACAAAAGGTTAGAGAGTTGATGATCTCAGGATGACAAATCCATAACTCAAAGTCCTAGTTCATTCCAACAGTCCCCATCACCATTCCTGCAGAAGGAAGCAATCCCTAATGATGCTCAGGTACAGATTTCTTGTCCCATCTCCTCACCAGCTCTGTCGTGCTGGCCAGTATTAACTGCTAAAGTAATAGCTTTTCCTACTATGTCCTTCCACAGAACTACCCAAACAGGCCTTTGGACATCTTCTGGTACCACTAAGCTCTTTTATAGACAGTGGAAAGAAGCAAAGGTCACTTTGAGGTACCCATCCATCTGAACTCTCCTGGCATCTACCGCAGGAAGAGGCAAACATTCCTCTAGAATTGCCTGCTGGCTGTAAAAGAAGCTTAAGGTGACCAGCTCAGATGGAAAGATCTGCTTTTGGGGAGATCACTCCTAACCTGGGTGCTGCTCTTCCTACCTCACTGTGGCTCAGGTTGAGAACAGACTACACAAGCAGTAAGACCCTGTTCCTTATGCCCTGTTTGTCACAACGCATGCCACAATTACTGCTTTCTCATAAAGTCACCATTCAAAAGCTTTCCAAGTTTAAATTATTGAAAGAAATTGATGTTGACCAAGGAGAGCTGTAGACCACTAAAAGTCGTAAAGGATTTTTTCAGCTATATTTAAGTTTTCCGGTCATGTTACAAAGTGCTGAGAAAAAAATGGCTCTAGATTACTGAACCATTTCCTATCTACCTTACTGAGATTCAAAGCAGGCTCTGAAAAATGTACTATGTGGATGTATCCTCTTTCCTCATGCTACCTCACAGCAGCATGGATAGCTCTGTAGTAATTTTGTAGTAATATACTAAAATTTGGCCCTAAATATAAGTATTTCCATTCCAAATTTTAAAATATTATAGAAAACTAGCTTAGTTCAACTTCTAAACTCCTACTATAGGGTCAAAAATCATTACCAAATGTTTTTTTCCAAACTGCTCCCAGAAATGTTATGTTTTCATTAATCAAAAGAAACAAGCCAAAACTTAAACAAAACTAGTAAGATAACAGATTGATAAACAATACATAATATTGTCACATAGCTGAAAACTTTTTTCCTCTGCTGAAAATATGGCTTCCCCAAACGATTTTTACCCAAATAAGAAAAAAAAAAAAAGAGAAGAGGAGAGGAGAGGAGAGGAGAGGAGAGGAGAGGAGAGGAGAGGAGAGGAGAGGAGAGGAGAGGAGAGGAGAGGAGAGGAGAGGAGAGGAGAGGAGAGGAGAGGAGAGGAGAGGAGAGGAGAGGAGAGGAGAGGAGAGGAGAGGAGAGGAGAGGAGAGGAGAGGAGAGGAGAGGAGAGGAGAGGAGAGGAGAGGAGAGGAGAGGAGAGGAGAGGAGAGGAGAGGAGAGGAGAGGAGAGGAGAGGAGAGGAGAGGAGAGGAGAGGAGAGGAGAGGAGAGGAGAGGAGAGGAGAGGAGAGGAGAGGAGAGGAGAGGAGAGGAGAGGAGAGGAGAGGAGAGGAGAGGAGAGGAGAGGAGAGGAGAGGAGAGGAGAGGAGAGGAGAGGAGAGGAGAGGAGAGGAGAGGAGAGGAGAGGAGAGGAGAGGAGAGGAGAGGAGAGGAGAGGAGAGGAGAGGAGAGGAGAGGAGAGGAGAGGAGAGGAGAGGAGAGGAGAGGAGAGGAGGGGGAAAAGAAAAGAAAAAAGAAAAGAAAAGAAAAGATTAAAAAGCCTCTTCCAAGCCTCTTCCCCAAAAATCCTTAAGTTTTTTTGGGTAGAGATTTCTTTATATCAGTGGTTCCAGTGAAGGTATTGCTCTTGTATGATATAGCAGGAATGCATGGTGAAGTTGATCCACATAAATGAGAAAGGAAACTGAAAAGACATCACTTTCCTCTAGGTTTGCCAGAAAAATGGATCAATGACCTCCTACTTTCTAAGACTACTTGGAATCCTACTGATAACTTAGGCCTAAAATTGTCAAAATATTTTAAGAAATAGTAGATGAAACCACTTTAAAATTCCATAAGCTTTAATTAACTCAAAAACTGCTCTTCCATGCAATTGCTGATATACAGAAAGCTCCTAACACAGGTCTTATATATTTAATGTTATGCATGCTGTACTTTGTACATGCTCAACACGTGAAGTTTGCAAAGATTTTCTAACAATGTATTCCATGGTTTTGCAAAAGGCAAAGTAACTCAAAAAATGTTAGAATGATATGAATTCAAAGTAACATACAAACTGTTATGTTGTAATAAATAACAGAAACAAATTTACACTGAAGGGTAGGACTAGAGAGATGAACTTGCTCTGAACTTATTTTAGTGAAATGTCAACTCAGAAAAAAAAAAGTCAGACTAATGGGACTTTGTTTGCTTGATGTCCCATGTGAAATAAACTTTGAGTGTGAGTATGTTTGAAACAGAGTAAATGTACATACTATACACAGGAAGCGTGGATATTTGTGGATGTGAGATAAGCGATGATTGAGGGAATCTTAAAAATATGCATTTTTAAGAAAAACCACATTGTAAACACAGCCAATTAAAACATAACCACATATCTTAGTAGCAAAATAATATGACCTCTTGCCATTAAAACATTTAAAAATACTTCATTCCTGCACAAGTCCTCTTTTCTCAAAAAGATGAGATATCTTTTGTTTCCATTTAATCATTATCCTAGCATCTTTTAAACTGCTGCAAAAGAACTACTAATGTTCCTTTTACACTACTAGCAGAGCAATGCTGCAAAATGATGAGCCCTTGCTGGGAAACAGGGATTTGGTATTTTCAGTCTGAACACATCAAAGGAAGTGTTAGAAGAGAAGTCAGGGCAAAAGGGGAAATAGGGTCAATCTACAACTCCATTGTCAGAGTGGGGAGCACAACAATGAAAAGAAAGAGGGGGAAAATAATAAAGAACAAGGCAGAACAAAGAAGTGTCCAGGCCTGCCTTGGTTTGTGCTAGGGACTGGGATGTTATAAATTAACAAATAAACAAGGATAGGACAAGCTGTTACCCAAGCCTCTACAGTATCTAGGCAGAGATGAATATGTGTCTTGACATATGAACTAAATCACTGTAATAGGCAAGTCTGAATGCGACACGTATCTTTAAAGTATTTGTAAATGCTACAACTACTCTATCCATTGTTCCTCAATTTCCAAAATTCACCTGGTTTTGTTCAAACCAGATTTTATCTGTAAACAGCAGCTGGTTTGGGCCAAATAAAACAAACATATTTCACTGCATTTGGTTTGTTGCCATTCTATTTTATTCTTTCACCAGATAGCATGGAAACAGACATCCGGGAAGCTGTGACAGCTATTTAAACAATAATAGATGAATAGAGGTAGCCATTCTCTTGTCTTTGTTCCTAAATGCAAGTAGGATAAGTTCAGACCAGTCACCAATCAAACTGGAGAATATTGATATTGCCAGGATTTGAAAGCAAGTGATAATAGCTGGCTGAAAAAAAGTACTATACAGATTACTGCCATTCTGTAATCGTGTCATGCTTTTTTTGCAATGCATCTTGAGGCTTTTCTGTTCTCTGCAAAATATTCCACACATATTTGTTCCTAACACAGGCTCACACTTACCATTTGAATGATGAAAGAGGATTGTGCTTCCACTTTTTATTACCATAAATCTGGTGCACACAATTTTTTCTACATTGTAGAAACAATCTATTCCATTTGGCTTAATATTATTTTGGTTTACGTTGTCAAACACTCTTTAGTACAAAGCTTTATATTTCACCTTCCTTGCTGTTAGAGGTTTCAAGTGTGAGAAACTCTTCTGTTTCAATTCATCTGTAATTCTTGATTTATATTAACACAAAGGAATAAGAGATCCCATACCCTGAATCAAAATGTTTAATAATTTCAGGCAGATACAAACAACCAAATAAATAAAAACCTCTTGCTCAATTCCCATACCATTTGGCTGCTTTACAGATTTGGTCATTCACGATTCACCCTGCATGTTACTGGGGGCAATGCAGGATGACTGTGAAGGATGTAACCAACTTTAAATGGAATGTACTAAAACTAACTTATAAATTTTTTTTTTCAATCTATAATTTATTTACTTCTTTTTATATAAACAACAGCTCTCCAGGACACCCAAATACTCTGAAATTAAAACATTTGCAACTAGGGCAGCGGGAAATCAGGAGAGAATATCAAATATTCAAATAGACTGACTGACTGGTTAATGTTTCTGTAACACTTCAAACAGGCTGGTGCTCCCACAGTTAATAGTATCATTGCAAACGCTGTACGCTGAGCTCTGCTGTTCTTGGATTGGTATGTTTGCCTGAGGACTTTGGGAACAGCAATTCTCTAATAATGAAATATGACAAAAAAATTAAAAACCTACATGGAAAGTATCACCGCTACTAAGTTTCTTGGATGTGTACTTTACACACAATGCCTTTGTACCTAAAGCAATTGCATACATTTGTGCAAGCAGGTCTTACAGAACTCATGCATCTATGTATCAAATTTACCATTATGGACCAATTTCCTAAGTGGAACAGCTTCCAAATATGTACACCCTCACTTGCTGTAAAGAACTACACAGGAATAAAAGGACATAGGAATTCAGTTTTATGTGCCCAGTTTGGAGTTAGGACTTTCCCACCAACAGTAAGACTCATATTTTCGGAGAATTCTATGAGATTTTAACCACTGAAAACATAACGTGCTAACTTGATGTTTTTCCTTTTTTGAAAAAAAATCAATTAATAAATTTCCACTATTTCTTTAATCCTTTTAAAGAACATGCATTCTCTACAGGTCATTCTTCACTACTGCACAGGATCATTGATCATAGTGCAGTTGGAGTTGCCTCCATAATGGTAAATTAAAGCCAGATGGAGAATCACTTCTTGAACAAAACATTTGGGATCACTCTTTCTCCAAGGTTCAGTGATACCCCTTCTATGCTGATACCTTGCAAGTCAATTTTTCTATAAGCACAGAGGGGGGAAAAAAGGAACATATTGCTGGCTGGAATAAGGACATGGAAGGTTGGAAACAGAGAAGACTTGACAAAAGACAGGGAGTAATCAAGAAGTGAGGAAATAAAAAGTTGAGAAAACAGGGAATAAGGACACTCAAGGTGGCCAAACATTTTGGAAAGGGGTAATAGGAGTGGGATTATGAGGTGAAGGAGGGGAGGAGAAAGACTGCCCAGGACCAAGAAATTTATACTGACTCAGCAAGAAATAAACAAAACAGCTAAACTGTTGGTTTTTTACATACGACAAATTTTTCACAAGTAATTCTTGCAGTATTTCAAGAATTTTAGTTGAATGTAAGTGAAATTTACAGCTGTCAAAGCAAATATATAAAATACATTCTTTAAAGATCACATATTTTGTTTGCTAAGGAATTACGGGTACAACATCACTAAAAATGAACAGGACGAGTTGGCAATATACATTCAAAAAGCAAAAATGTAATTAGTGGTGATGTTCCAGCTGTGAGGATTTCTTCAGGCTTTTTGGACTAGATCAAGTTGAGTTTATTCTTCATTTTACATGTCCCTAGGAGGGCTTCAGAGTCAATCAGCACAATTTATCTAATTTTCTCTTTCAATAAAAGGATTATTTTAATAACCTTTATCTTATTTTGCAGCCTATTACTGATTAGGGCTGGGTCAAGCAGTATTGGCTGATTTATTTATTCTAAGGATTTCACAACATTTTAGAATAAATTATCATTCCTATTTTTAAACAAACATATTTTACCATACAATGGAATGTTAAAATGCCAGTGGTATTTCTATTCTGTGGATTTTGGCATCATAACACATAATGTGCAAAACAAAATGATATGGTTTCTCTGTCCCCGTAAAAAAAGTATCATGTTTACTCACGGATTTTTTCACAAAAATTTTTAAAGTGCATTGAATGACCAGGGAAAAAGAAGAAATGGGATAGTAGAGATGATTCTGTATATATCTGATAAGTATAAAACACATATATCTTGAACACCTGACAGTAACATTCATTAACTCCGAAGACATTAAGAAATTAACTCTAAATTCCTAAATATTAAATGATTGTTAAAAAGGTATTCTATAGATTTTATTGCATTTTTAAACAATATATAGGTATAAAAAAAAGGCACTTTATAATTTTATAACCTGCAGTTCTTAATTGTAAGAACAATGCCCATTATTTCTTTTTTATATCCTTATATGCTACTGGCAGGAATCGGATGCAGAGTAAGGTCATCTGTGCTTTGGATGCTAAAAAAAACATAAATGTATTTCACTGGTTCATGTCAAACATCACAATTAGTACTCTGCTAACTCCACTCCATCAGCCAGGCAATACTGAGTGCTAAAAAGAATGTTTCTTGGCTCTGTAGCAATTCCATTAGAAGTGCTTATATGCATATGTGTATGCAGAGGGTTCTGCAAATGTGTCTCCCTGGAGGTTCATAAGAGTCATTTTCAGCTTCTTCCAAAGTTGTGTTGAGGGGTGTCCATGATCATCTATGCAGTGAAGTGATACTTGGTTAGGAAATCAAACCCCAACATTCACAAAACCAGCTATTTAATCTCCTTTATTGTGCTGGCTCAGAAGTTGGCTCCCTGATCATGTATCCAGCTTTCCTAAATGTATGCAGAATCAAATGATCAAGCCAAGTATTTTCAGTCTAAGTTAAATTCCTGATAAACATCAAACTTCAAATTAGGGATTGGACTTTAAGGCTGCATAAATGAATGTATTGTAGACTAAACCTCGCATTTGCAAAATTATGGACATAAATATGCACATCTCAACTGATAAAAGCAATACACAAGGCAATGCATCCACACTATGCATACTTATTTTTGTGCTGCCCATTCCTCCCTATAACTGCCTCCATATGGCTACTGCAAAAAGCAGAGAAAAAAACATTAGACAATGTAACAATCACATTTTGCTAGAATTTATTGGATCATTTCAAGGGCCACATGACTTGGATTAATAATCCTCTGGACGTGTTTCATGAAAGTTGAAAAACATCTATTATTTGGGGACTTAAGGTGATTTAAAAATAAGGAATATCAACAATATTAGCACTTTTGTCATTGTCATCTAAAATAACACCACTCCTCTTTTGTAAGTGTAATGGTAGTAAGAAGGGAGTTTTTGATAAGAGCACAGCTGGTAACTTGTAATTCTCTGAAGATGAAGGGTTTATGTTAATACCTGGAACTGCATTGTATTCACACTATTTTCCTTGGTCTATGTTCAGTTAATAATTCTAATACTCATTCTCTTCAGGAAAAAGCAAAAAAAGTCAGGGTTTTCAAGAAGTCCATATCTAGCCATGTTGCAATTATGGGGGCCTAAATATTAATTCTCCCGCTACCTTGTCACAGCCCCTGTTCTTGGTAATCTGCTGACAGCATGAATCAGATGCCCAAAAAGAAAATGAATATATGGTAATGTGTCTGAGCAATCCTCGTCAGCTGTCATTCATTCAGCAACTCGTAACCTGTCCCATACCCTCATCCCCAGAGTGCTGGCAAGCAGATGAGGTTGACCCGGCATGCTTGGCATCTGGTGTAAAGTGGCAGCACAGAAGTCAACAGTATTGTGTTTCACAAATAAATATGTCAGAGAAGTTCAACAGAGAAGGCAAAAGACTTCTAATTTATGGCAACTTATACAGGTCATCTGTCCCAGAAGAAAAATATTTATCTGGTCAGAATATGTAAAACTGGATCTATTGATTAATATAAGTGCTTTGTTTATCTGATTATTTATACTGTAATGTTTCTTTTTATGAAAATAAGAAAATCTCATATTTTAGATAAATACAAAAAATGTCCAGTGACACTGCTTTTTGCAGAAACCCAGTATTTAAAAACATGTATACTCATATTCTTTTCACTTTTTTGCAAGATCCTATTAATTTCCCATGATTTTAATAACTTCTTTAACAAAAGGGATACTAGCAATTACCTCTAATATTTGGACTTATAATGTATGGATTAGACCAGTGAATAAGATGAGCAGCCTAAAATGCACAGCAAGACAGAAACATATTAAGGAAAGCTGTACCTGAGCTTTTGCCTCGCCAAAATTCCTACTCTATTAGTGCCAATGAAATAAAATAATCAGAAACCGAATCAGATGGACTCAGCTGACAGAACTGTATGGGGCTGCTGGGCAATAGGTTCAGGAATTCATGAACTTGCAATGAAAAGCTTCAAATGCTTTGAAAATGCAGGGGAAGGAACCACGCTTTGAAAACAAAGTACTGAGGGGACTGTGCTGGTCCAGCCCTAAGTCTTCTGAGAGGTTAAAGGAACAGGTGTTTTATCATCAACAGTTCAATAATGTGTCCAGTCTTTGCCTGAGCACCCAAATGGCAATAAGCACTTTTTACAGATATATATGATCTAGTAACTCCAGGTCTTAACTCTCTTCACACCTAACATACCAAGGGTTACTTAAAACAAAAGGATGCGAAGCATCCTGTTTGACAAACTCTCACCAGCAAGGGTACAAAAGGAGTGAGCTGATTTAGTATCATTAAGCAGTGTAACACAGAGGCTTCCTTATTTTTGTGGTTGAAACACCCACATTATCATAAGAGAGTAGATTTAACTCACTTTTTCCAAATTATTCCGCAATATTTTTTTAGCAGATATAATAAACATCCTTAATGGGTCTATCTACGGAATGGTTCCAGTACTCAGATGCAAATGTTGTAGACAATAATCGATGTACACAGTTTGGATTATATGGTTATGATATCCTAATAGAAATTTGGCTGTCTGCCTATGGGAGTTCAATATGAGCTTCATAGTTTATAGCATCAGAAACAGTCCTTTACAATATTATAGCCACATTTCTCAAACCATTGCCTATACATTATATCCTAATATCTGATTTTCACAGAAATCTAGAATAATAAACAAACAAAATCCCTAAACCCCAGAGTGCTCAGAAACAAAATTCAGAATGAAAAGGCAAGCATTTTTACATCTGATATGATTTCTCTAGCAATTCATTCATCAAACATCTGCAACAAGCTGCCAGAATGTGTCCATTAGTGAGATTTCTATGGCATTCACTAGCTTGATGCTCACTGATAGAATAATGTAGAAGTTTTACCTCTAATGTTTTCTGCTCCATTTGAGGCATCCACTTTAAAGTGAGATTTGGCCTGCATGTGTTTTCATGTCTTGGAATATGTAATTTATGCTAATATATCAGAATACATATTAGAGAAGACCAAAAAAATATCCTTTATGTATTTATGCATTATGAGTCACATTCAGCACTGATTTAAGAAGATAAAAAATAGTTTGGAGTCATCATGTAACATGGATGAGTTTGATTTACATTAAATACAGAAAATTAAAGTACCCTACACAGCAAGCATGTCATACACTTGCTGGTAATTTAAAATCTCTTTTGGGATCCAGTTTAAAATCTTTATGCAAATTAAATATTTTGTTCAGTCTTTTATCTACATCATATCATAATATCAAGGAAATATGCATTGCATCTCCACTATAGGGACAGATCTTCATACCAATTTTGTTTCATATCAAAACTTCTGTAAATGTTTCAATGTTTATGCCAATAATGTAATTAAAAAATTCTTTATTTCAATCCTTAAGCAATTATTAATGTTATGTAACAGAAACTAAATACAAATCCCAAGAGTGGTTCAAAGATTCTCTAAGAATTTACGATAATTTATGTATGTGATAGCTGTAAATAAACAAAACAGAAATCAAAAGATCTTCAGTGTTATTGTACAGAGAAAACAGTTACTGCCTAAACAAACTGAAACAGACTGCACAGGCTTTATTATCTCAACCTGATGATATCATTATATATTTAAGGATAATTCTTTTATTCTGTATCCCAATAACAGGTTGGCTTTTAGCCCAGGTAGTAAAAAAAGCAAGAGCCACATCTGAAAATGACCACCCTACATGGTTTTGAGAACTCCTGCACCCAGAAGATTGAGATGAGCAAGTCACAGCAACTTCAGTGATTTTTTTTGCTCAGTTTTTGAAGTTAGTGCTACAGACTGATGGTTGTATACAAAATTTTAACAGCAGCACAAAAATTTTAGCACAATGAGTTCAAAAGGTAAAATCCAAATTCTTTATTTTCAGAATCACTGTCTTTGTCTTCTCTTTGTCCTAGCTGTTCTGCAACTCAGCTTATTCTACTGCTTCCTGCACTTATCCTTACATCTCAGACACTTTCCTCAGTAGCACTGACTGTTTCCAAAGTGTCTTTGTTTTAGTAGTTTCTTCTCATTCCAAGATATGAAAAAATTAGTTTGCTTGTTGAAATTGCAAGACCAAAGAAAAAAAAATACAATTAGAGGAAAGGAAAAAATTGTGATAGAAATCTGAATGGACAAGTAAGCCTAGATAATCTCTCTGTTTACAAAATAAAACAGATCTTGACTTCTTTTCTCCCTATTCATTCTCACATACGAAACTCATTCTCTCACATAAAACTGTGAAAACAAGATCGGAATCATTGTGAAAACAGGTAAGAAATCTGAAAATAAGGTCTTTAAAATACATCTTTAGTTTATGCTCCATTTTCCTGAATTTTGGTAAAATCAGAACTGGAGTGGTCCTGACATGACTTTTGCTTCTTTTACAAAAACCGCCAAGCCAACCCAACCAACCAACCAAAATTAAAGAAAATATAAATATATTTGCATGGGAATGTGCAGAAAGGTTCAACATTAGGTCCAGTGGTTGGAAAGACGAGCATTTTACTATCCTACTTTACTATATCTTTGGTCTATAAAAGAAGACACCACTACGTAACACTGCACTCTTCACAGAGGGACTCAAGTTGAATTGATGATCTTATCCTATGCTTAGTCTAAATTCCTCAAAAGATTAAGAGTATGGAAGACATTTCTAAGTTCAGGACTTGCCTCGCAACTCTTACACAGTGTGCTAAATTTGTTTTTCAGGTTAAGAACAGAAGGGAAAAGGAATCCAAGGGAACACATTCAGAAAAACTTTGCTTTAACCCTATCACTATTTTTGGATGTTCTGTCTTTGTACAGCATTAAGGGCGGCATTGTACAGTCCCATTATACAACAGATGTTAAATGCAAAGTAAAAAAGTCAGTTGTAAATGATTGATGGTCCTCTTTACTATTTCAAAATAAGTCCTGATTATTTATATAGTTTTGGTCACTCCTTGAAAGCATTATATAAACCCAAACAATTGATCCATTTTTCAATGGCTTTTGTGTGTAATGTATTATGCATGTTTTTACATTCTTCTCTGTAAAAGGCCCTGGTGTACAAGAAATGTTTGGAGTTTTGAGTGCTCCACCCAGTCCATATGGTAGGTTTTCTGTGTGTGAAACCTACCTTTTTCCACCAGGTCCATATGGCAGGCTTAAGCTAGCCAGGGCCTTCTATCCGCCACAGGGGCCATATGGCAAAGAGAGCTCAGTGAACACTCATTGACCTTCTATTAATATTTTACATTTCTCTAGCACACTGACACACAGACAGACATATATGAACTGATCAGATTGAGTAGAAAAGAGTTGGCTCCTGAAAGTTCTTTAGCCGCACAACCAATACATCTATGACAATATGGTAATAGATGTCAAATCTGTTTTTTTCCAGTTTTATTAAAAACCTGTGAATTCAAATGTAAAATTTATCAAATTATTTGACAAACTCATCTAATACTTTTAAATATTTTGACAGATTATTATTTAATTATGTTAACAAACTGGTACACATTAATACTGACATTTCACTACTAATTTTTAATATTACCTTACCAGAATGGAACCAAATCACTTGAGTGCACCCAACTAACAAAGGATGCATGCCACAGATAGTGAAAGTATTTCCTTTAAATATTTGGCTCTGTGCTGCCCTACAAATAGTTTTGAATAGGCTACTGCTCTCTTACTGCATATAAATGAACTGGTAATAAACCAAAGAAAGAATAACTAAATATCAGCAGTAAACTACATGTAGAGAGATAACAATCTACAAGTCACATGTAAATAAATTACAGTTTCTTGCAGGCACAATACCTCTACCCTTAGAATTAGAGTAAAAGGAAGAGAGTATGGTCTGAAAGCCATAGTATCTTCCTTCTACTGCCAGTAGAATAAGATGTCAATACATAAGTAAAAGAGTTTCATTGGATTGGATGACAACGAACATGGATTTAAAATCAAATGAAAAAAAATGGCAACTTTAAATCGTAATCTGTACTTTCAAAGCAATTACTCTAAAATTGATACATTGTTATAATGTTTAGTACTCAATCCAAAGCTCTGCTGTAATTCTGAAGTAATTTAGGAACCCTCAGCATCTTATTTATACAGGAAAGATGGAAGCAATTTGTAACATGTTTATGAAAGTTTTATTGTACCTACAATCTGATTTAAGAAATGGAACAATATTCCCCAGTAGTAGAAATTTTACAAACAACTTTTACTTACTTGAAACTCAGAACATTAGGAAATATAAAAATGATAATATACTGTTTTTATTCACAGGATTTATAGTGCTTTCATCTGGTTTCCTCTTGTTTCAGTTCATGTAAATAACCCCTAGGTTGTCACATGAATATTCAAATATCGCAAAGAACTATCACTGTTGAAAACAAATATCATAAAGAATTCAGAACAAGTATGCATGTACATGCTCTCATAGTTTATTTTCGTATATAGAATTTATGTTTTACTCTGCAAACAATCAATAAAACATGAAAGAGTTTTCCACAAGGAATTTATCTTCTCATTTCAAAGGAGCCAAATAACAAGAAGCATTTTAAGAAACTGTAAGTATTTTATTAAAGATTAAAAAATTCTAGCTATTAAGTTCATGCCTCTTCCACCTATCCTCCTGCTTTTGATCATTGCCAAATACAGCTAAATCAATGGGGAAAAAAATAATAATTAATATCAGGGGTTAAGAAACATGACCCCAAACTCTTTGACTCTAACTTTCACTATAGGAAAGGCATAGAATATAGCTTTAGTATTCATTTATCCCTTTTGTTTCAGTAGGTCTTTTTTTGATATATTCTCCATATATTATCTTTTGCATGTTTCGTTCCTATTTCCAATTAACAATGCATAGGTACAAACTTCTAAATCTAAAGGATCTGTCCATCTGCATAATTGCTCACCAAAATTGTTATGCAGAGCTCACTCTCTAGTCAGTGCCTAAAAGAGATGAAGGGTAAAATTCCACTGTCTAGGTTATCCAGTCTGCCATGGAAACAGCAAGGACTTAAATTCACCACACAACACAGAAGAGAACATAGGTATCAGATGCAGAGTTTAGACAGTGCCTAAACTTTAGCAACAACCTTCCCCATTTTGATGGTGTGCACCATCTTCATTCCATGAATCATGCAAAGAACGAAGAGGATTATTTTAGAGGCCTATATTCCAACAGTACAGCTCCCACTACATAATTTGAAACATAGCAGAAAGGAATATACCTTTTTAGATAGGTAGAACAATCAAATATTTATTTGTTTAATAGGATTTAGAGATGAAGAATCTGATCATAATTAAAATTACTATGCTTTTAAGATCCTTGTCATGTTAGCATAGCTCACAATTTCAAAGACATTCTTATAAAAGTATAAATTGTAATTTTATGCTTTGTTAGAAGAACATGTTAAATTAATTGATCATAGCAATTAAATTCTTTATATATATATACAAAGCAAGAAAAGCTATGAGCCTGACTTCATAAATATAATTCAGTAGGATTTTGTTAAAGTTTAGATGTATAGATTTGTATTTGAAATCCTCTGAAGGTTACAGGGTGAAACCTTCCAACAATATCTCCAAGTCTTCAGGGACCAAATCCCATTATGTGGAGTTCAGTGAAGAGGGTAAACACTACCATAAAGAAATACAAATTGCACATATTTCCCATTTAGCCAGTGTCACAAAAGTTCACCATTTAGAATTCTAACCAGTTAGGACTTATTCTTGGAGGTCAAGTACCTTGTGAACCTTGTCATCTCACTGATGACATCATATCCCATCCATCAATTCTTTCAGGAGCACACTTGCCATCTGCTCAGCACGCTATAATAACTTATTAGACATATTCACTGGGTAACAATCTGTACAATGACACTGTTATCTTAATGCTGGCACATAGAGAGATAGCAGCCGTCGTTCCCCTGTCACAGCACAATTATTCTACCTTCCAACTTTAAAAGACAAGTTACTTTGATATTTTAACTTTTTATTAAATAATACAGAATGAATTCTCATCAAATATATGTTTAAGGCTTTGTGGAGTTTTTTGGACTGGGCAGTGATAAAATTAGGCTACAGCACAAAGTCCCAAGCTCAGTTTGATATAACTTCTTCGTACCTTGAAAGTTTCTGCAGTCATTCCTTAGAGTGCAAAATAAATAAAAACACCTACTATACAATCATGTGCATACAAGCAGCACTGAAATCCAACTTAGTCTTTGCAAACATATTGACTTTCTAGATCTAGTATTACTTTTTATCTACCCGTCTTAAACATCTATTCTTTCTAACAGCACTTGTTAGGTAGAAATAAAATATGCAGCCAAAGTGCTAATACTAAGCCATAGCAATTTTTTAAATCTAAAAGCAATGTGAAATTTCATAGATGTCTATATATATTCCTGCAGCTTTTGTAAAGCATGTTAATACCAAGCATGCTTAGCACAGCTGTTGTCCCAGCACTTCTGACTTAATAGAAGTCCACTATAAATCTCCCTCGACCTCAAAAAATATTTTCAGAAAAAGGGCAATATTTATTTTGCATTACACAGAATTCATCCTCTGTTCCTTCCTTTGGCTCGTCATTTATTCCAGCTTACACTGTGATCAACATTGTACTAAAATAAAGTCAAGTACAACAGCCGCTCTCTGCCCATCAAAACTCACAGACGTCTGCCAAGCACTTGTAACAGCTGGTGTTACATTAATTAGTTTAAACTATTTATTTCATCCATCTCCAGAGCAGATTGAGCAAAAACATTAGAGATTATTCTAGCATCTGTAAGTGCCCTGCAAACATTAACCAACCAAAGTTAAAATATTAGTCATTAACTTATAGTATATGAAAGACTATATATTTATTGTAAATAAAAAAAATCTGCAGTTTAGCACAGCTTTAGGAAGTTTTCTTTGATTGCCTTTTTAAAAATCTGAGTTTAAACTTTTATAAGACTTTGTGCCCATAAAGTTTCTTTCAAAAAAAAATTATTACTAGAAAGCTATTATAATTCCTGGCAGCATGGACCATTAAGCAATATATGACAGGGACTGGGTGACTCAGTGGATTAGTCAGAGGTTTTATGTCCACTGTTGGAATCCAGCCCTAAATACGGTGATCAAAACAGTGTTATCAAACGGTTGTAACAATCTCAATTAAAATCACTCCTATAGCATCTACTAAGTTTTTAGGGGACAACATAATAGATCTTTCACTATTGACAGAGTTCTCACAACTATCTTTTTTCTTTTAATAGTCTGAGAATGGATGCTGGCAAAAGAATGTTGATTATAAGAGGTCCTAATGCCACATTCCCTACTGAAATGGCTCAGAAACAGGAGCCAATGCAAGGATGGCAGGAGCAGGCTCACAGCCACTGTCTGTGGGCTCACCTCCATCAAAAATAAAAAAGCTTCCAACCTTGCTCAATGAAATACTTAATGTGAGAATGCTTATTTTTAATGCCTAGGGCTCAAAAAGGAAATCACAGTTGTGTGCAAATGCTTAAGGGGTAGCTTAAGCTTGCTCTTTCCTCAAAGAATTTGTCTGTAAATAAGCACAGAGGGAAGCAAAGGCACAGAGTTGTGAAGTGCTTTGCCCAAAGTCTCACAACAGGTTATTGGCAAAGCCTGAAAAACAATCTAAATCTCCTGACTCTCACCTCGTTCAGGTATATTGCTTCATGAGTTTTCCCAAACAACATCAAAATCCAGTAGCTCACTTGCAGAATGAAAAATCAGGTTCATGCATATGTGAAGTTTTTTAGAATCAGTCTCCTATACATTAATGTCCCCAAGTCTGATGAGATTATTTCTTTTTTTTTCAGAATTATAACAGGGAAATATATATTGTAAGAATATTTTTTAAAATGTAGTTACTGAAATTAGCATTAGATTAAATTAAATCCAGCTTAAAAATAATATTCTATTTTATCAGTTTAGAAAGCTATACCTACCCTCAAAATATTTGCATTTGCAAAGAAAATTAACAGATTCAGTTTCACTATCTGAACAGTAAAGTGAAAAAAGCATTCTGACATGTTAAAGATACAACAGAGATCAACAGTAAAGATACAACAGTCCTGTGATATTCCAGTTCTTTAAAGCTCTGACTGGCTTACTATGGCTTCCTATGGTCATGTAGAAATGACTGTAAGTGATGGAAACTGAAGTAAAAACTACCATCTTTTTTCACTTTTCTGTCCTGTCCTATCTCCATGAAACAAGATTTTTTCTCTTTGCTTTATTTATTAAATCTCTTCTTCTCTCTCTGCATGTGTGTATGTGAATATATGTATGCATCTACGCATACATTCAAGATATTTACTGTGCTTTTTGCCACCCACTGCACAGTGGCTCCTCTTACTAACTCCCCCAGCCAAAAAGGCAGGGCCATAGTTAACACCAAACTTGCTCCAGACCATGTAAGCGAAAGTGCCAAAGCACATATAAGAATGGCCACCTCAAACAATACTAATAGCTCTTTTTCATGCTCACTCTTTATTGGCCTCGACAGACAGCAAGAGACAGACACTCTTTTCTATTCTTAGGTTCTCAGAATTTATAACATGCTACATCTGCCACATATCTGTTGGGTTACATGAGTTCTGCTATTCAATTATCCATTTTTCTTTTTATTTATAGTACAGGGACCATTGTTGAAATAACTTGTTGGATAGTCTATTCTTAAAAGGCAAAACTCACAACCATCACAAAACTTCTGATCAGATGAGACAGTGTCCTGACTTAAATCCTCTCTTTGAAAAAAAATTTTATTCTCCCAGTTCTTCCTACTTCTAAAAAATAACCTAAAAAGATATACTGAATCTCACCACAGACTAAGGAACAGCTGATTGTTTAACAAATGCCCTACAAATGATTCATTTAAAAAGCCTGTTTTAACTGGGGTTCTCAACTAATACTGACCACCAGGTTCTGTTTTCATTTACACCACAATTGAGGCGTAAACAAAGGCAGCAGGGGCCCTCACAGAGATCTCAACTTCCCGTTCACATTGAAGGACTACATTTCATTATAAACTCTCTCTGTATAATAAATTTCTTGCATTCTCATTTTTTTCATTAGTATTGCATGCTCAATTTTTATTTCCTACATACAATTCCAATAGAACTCCATTCAACAGAAAAATGTTAACATTCTCCGAGTTCAATATTCTGCTTTACCTCTTGCAGCAATCAGTTTAAATGTATAAAAGCTACCGGCCAATTTAAGCTTTTTTTTTTCTTCCTCTATTTCTTTTTCATTGGAAAATTCCTCTTTATGCAATAGCAAAGTTAATTGCTAAACTTTGTTACAAAACCCTTTGTTCTTGCTGAAGTCACTTTGCTTGTCTCTCCTACTGTAAGGACACCAAATCCTAAAAGCTGGCAAGAATGCATATGTTTATTTCACCATTGCTCTGCAATTACTGAATGCCACTTAATTATAGCAACAGATGCTCGAGTGTAGGAACCAGAAAAATCAAACGCCTCATTTCCAGGTTATTTTTTTCCATTGCTTCTGCCAACAGCAGATGTGTGAGCCCCTTGTGCTCTGGCGTAAATACTTATCAAATCCTAACAGGTCACCTATGTCACAAACAACATTTCAGATGCAACTGTTTCACCTGATAATAGGCTCTGAAAATAAAACTGTGAGCTGTAAATACAATGTATTCGGAATGAAATGCCATAATGTGAAATTGCTTTTTCTCCAGCTACAACAGAAGTCCTTGACAGTTTTTGGCAGTGATAAATCACCCTCCCATTAATTGTCTCCTCTCTCATTGTGAGGTGAGCTGCTAAAAGGGGCAGTCAACAAAAATGACTTAAAGGACAAATTTTGGCAAAAAGACAATGAAGAAATCTGTCATTGCTAAGCCTCCAGTAAACTGTCATGAAACAATCAAAATATATGTAGCTGAAGTGTTTATGTCTTTGTTAGAAAGGTTATAGGATGACAAGTTTATAGTTAAAACAGGAAGCTTAGGGACCAAACCTGCAGGCCCTTGAGTCACCATTTCGCCACGTGTTCTTTAAAACGGTATGCAAATCCTATTAGGATTTACACAGTGTTTGTCTTAACGACCCTGTTTTCTGACTTTTCTACCCCCTCACCCCAGACAACAGAAAGTCCCTGTGAAGGCATGGCACTTGCACCCAGTCTGAAGATGCTTCCTTGCGGTGATTTAATCCCGAGAAGAAGACACTTAGCACCGCACACACGCTGACCTTTCCTTCTAACCCCTCCAGCTCCTGGTGTGTTAATCTGAGCAAGCCCCTGTCCCTGAGTGGTTTCCATGCACCGAGGAGCAGCTTTTGCTGCCTGCAGAACCGGCGGCACTGCCAGCACCCACGCACGGACCCAAGACCGAGGCGTGTGAAGCGATGTCTGCTACCTTCGCCTCAGAAACGACACTCCCCATGACTCACATCACCTAACCAGCTCCAATCTGCAAAAAACTCTTCCCCACTTCAACTCTTCTACAGACAGAACAAACCAGAAGCTCTTGCCTCAGTATTCTGCTCTGTAGGCGAAAGAGTTCAAAATTTGGAAATAACATAACTTTTTTTTTTTTTTTTTAAGGCTACTAATATGTAAAATGTAGGGAGATGGCTACCAGTCTTTCCTGCCCTCAGACTGCCTCCACCTCTAGGGCATTCAAACAGCAGATGGTGTGTTTAAAGACCACAGGTTATCCCTTCGTGTAGGAGGGGCAGGGCATGCTTGTCAGATCCACACCTCCAGAAAGGGCAACATTTCTTCTTTTAGAAACAACATGGTGCTGCCACTTTATAATTAAGGTTGTTGTTTTTTTTTTTATTATTTCATTTGATGAGACTTGGAAGTGAAAGTATTCTGAGAATTACAAAAAAAAAAAAAAAGGAAGAAATTTCTGTTTACCTGTCAGCAGATGGTTGGAAATTTACCATAAGCAAGGTTAGAAAATGATTTGTTACTAATATGCCTGTCAAGGGCAACGTCTGGAGTTTGGTTTTATATTTATGTTTGTAAGAAAATTACAATATAAATATAAATGAGTTGCATCAGGTATTTAAACTAGACTGGACAGGGCACTAGAAAATATATGTCAGGAACATTTCCCACACCAGCAGGAAGATGAACTAGGTGACCTAGTGTGTCTTTTCCACTGCAGACTTCAACCATTTCTGTATTAACGAAGGATGATTGATACCAAATATCCCTTTATGCTACTACCCCTTTTCATTTTGCTGCATATTTGTATGCTTTCTGGGGGAGTGGATATTTTAGGAGAACAGCTATGGGGAAGTACTAAAAGGGATTCTTAATCCCAATGGCTGAGAACTGAGGAAGGTCACACAATAGCTTGTGTAGCCATAGCAGCTTTGTTGTCATGGCATGAGAATCCTTTGCCAGTTCTTCCACTTTTACAAAACAGCAGTCATCTAACATTGTGAGGTGTTTAATGTAAAGCCTGCTTTTTTGACATGGTTATCACAAGCTATTTTGTGTCCAGACATTTACACAGACCTTGTGTTATCCGTGATTTATCCCCAATCCGTGTTCCTCAATTGTGCTTAAACATGGTTATAGTTGTAGGAAATCACATGTTGAAACACACAACTAGAAGGAAGGAACCATATAGTTATCACTAGCACTGGAACATTAAACAATAATACTCCACTGAGCACCAGCATCATCAACAAGTTTCTATTAGCCCGGTCCTACAGTCCTAGCACAGGTATTTCCCCTTTCCCCTCATCTTCATTTTCCATTTGGAACTCTTTCAACAGCCACTTAAGAACCACATTACAAGGTCTCTGCAGTCTGAGAATTATAACCAGCTCAAATTTAAAAATACCAAACCAAACCAATCAACCAAAAAAAGGTCCCATGTCTCAAAATACACTTTAGAAGAATACACTGAATTTTGCCAGGAAATTACATAGGTTGTCTTTCAAACTGAGAAAACATAGTGACAAAGTCTATATGAACATAATATTAAAAGCTAAGAATAATCCAGAAACAGGTGGAAGGCATTTGAGGAAACAAGGACTGTCTTCTGAAAGAAAATGTAGACTAATCAGGAGATAACTGAGAAATTTCAGAGATTCCTAGGTATGCTCTAATCATGTGTGACTTAAATTTTGATAAATGTACTCTGTGTACATAAAACATCTCTTGAATGACAGAAAAGCAGAAGAAATAAAGTGATTGAAGTTTTTTGTTTTCCTTTTTTTTTTTTTGGTGATGAGCCAGTTTGAGAGCTTACTGTGAGCATATGGAGATAGCATATTTGCAAGTCCATCTCTGGAGGATTGCAAAAGGCCCTTAGCTTGTGAAAAACAGCAATGTTATTTTTTTTAACGTTCCCTATATTTAGAGATTAAATCGCTCACTGCACAAACCCATTTGGAACAGGCGAGAAGGTGAAAAGGATAATCAGTACAGTCACTGGTCCGTGTTTCCTAAACGCTTTTGAAAACATTACTGTGTGCAGGCATAAAATTAGCGGCAGGACCTTAAAAAGGCTGGCATTTAGCATGACTTTTTGGAAAGTGACACCCTCATTTTTTTCTTGTAGGATATCATTAAATTTCAATCGCCCTATGGCAGTGCCTTTCCATTAATAACCAATTCACTGTGTCACTTTGGCTCTCCTTTGAAATAATGAGCCTTTGCTTCGCTTTAATAAATTTAAACATATTCTCAAGGCCAGGGAAGATAGGAAACCGCAGATGGGCTGAGAAAAACACGATTCATAAATCCTTAACTGCCTGAGATCGTTGAGAGCAAAACAAAGTAACACTCGTAAAATATTAAACAATCCCAGCTGTATGAGTGAAGCTTCATTAACAAAAATGGACTATTTACTGCCTTCAACAGAGCCTGTGGGTGGAAAGATTCAGAGAAATCTTCTTTAGAAAAACACTGTCATCCTCATTTTGATTCTTTAAGCAACTGATGGTATGGTAGATACTTATTTTGCATGGCCATATGCAGAAACGTTTTAGCAGAAAATTAATGATACTCTGATTACATTAAATGCCACAAATCATGCTTCATCATATAAGCAGGAGTGAAAGAAAGCAGAGAAATCTAGCAGATATTTTATCCTTGAAGAATTCACATGCCAATAGAAGTAAAACATGACAAACATTATTTAAATCACAAGGGACTTCTCTAGCACTCTAAAGTAAACACAGCAATATGAGTAACAGCAGAGAAATCCAGCAATGCCATTGCTTCTGTTAGGAAGGTTCAGCAATTTATTCCAGGATGTCATACTTCTTCTTTCTTTAACCTTTATTAACATGAAGCTAATTTTGTTTGTATACCTATCTGGTATAAAAGGAGAAAAGCCTTATTTTCAGGCTTTCAGATCTGCCACTTATTTAAATTCCACCAGAGTTCTGTTCAGGTAAGGAAGGCAGGATCTGACACATACTTTGGTTTTAAGTACACAAAGCTGGACCCTCAGATTCACAAAGCTGATTTTGTGCTGCCCAAATAACATCCACAAACTCCCACTGAATTAAATGAAGAAGCTGTGAAGACAGCTCTTTCCTCCCAGGTCTGGCTCCCACTCCATCAGCTCTTTGCTCTACCTCTGTGTCACTCCTGCCACCTCCCCTTCCTCACCAGCTCTGAGGTGCTGGGGAGCTTCATTCCAGTAGCACAAGTTGCAACTTCTGCATGTACCCCCAAGGACAGCAGCCCATAATGTTCCTGAATCCCTTTTCAAACTTTGTTGAAACTTAAAGCTAACAAGGTTTATTTAATTATTATTAATAAAAATTTGGGAGATCTGGTAAACAGCCATAAGTATAGCACAGAATTTTTGAAGTGTCGACAGCAAGAATAACCTTTCACGGTATCATGGAGGGGTTTTTTTAAGCCAAGAATTGCATACGAGTTTAAAGAAGAATAGAGATCAGTGTCAGTTTACTAAATGCTAAGAACCTGGAAGCTCTATCTCTAAAGACAAGCTGACAATTGAGTGGACAGAATGT
Source organism: Vireo altiloquus (assembly GCA_013396875.1). Classification (NCBI taxonomy): domain Eukaryota; kingdom Metazoa; phylum Chordata; class Aves; order Passeriformes; family Vireonidae; genus Vireo; species Vireo altiloquus. The sequence goes on from VZRF01012349.1 coordinate 131,897, forward strand.
CAATACTTCAAACATTTCAAGGGTAAAAATATTGCTTTTTACGATCTGTGTCATATTTAATGCAAGAAAAGAATACAGATTTTTATTTCTTTTGCTGTCTGTCAGCTTTTTTTTTTTCTTTTTATCCCAGTGAAGAGCATAATTAGAGTGTTTAACACAAATACATGGTGCATTTTTTTTCCCCCTAAGGAACAATAGTTTCAGCCTAAATGCAAATATGAACATAATAATTTTTATATTTTAGTTTATAAACACTTAAAAGAAAAACAAACCTCAAACATGCAGTTTATTTATTTCAAGATGTTTCTTTTATCTGTGAGAACCATTATCCTTTTTTAACACTCGAGAGGGCACTTTGACCCCTGCAGAGGCATTTCTCTTTCCTGTTTGAAAGCCTGGGAATGCACTTCACCCTCGTGGCTCCCACTACCTTCAGTGGAAACCCTGAGTACTGCTCAGGAGTTATCACCCTATAATCATTAGAGCAGTCATTTCTGTGCTTAGTAGACCTTCACTGTAGCTGATTTGTATAATCAGGGTTAATCTATTCTGATTGCAAACATCCATACCGTAAAGTTTGAATGAATTTACACCGATGCTCGCTCAGCTCAGGATGCTATCAAGACTTCCACGGAAATACATTGTGGGATTTTTGTCTGGTTTTAGGGGTGACTTGATCCAGCATAAGTAAAGCTGCTGTTCCCTTCCTTCATTTGAATTTGGGAAGAACTTACTTGCTCTATCAGCTATGAGAAGGAATGGGGTACAAAAAGCAGTGGTAAAGCACTAAAGCATTAGCAGGAGTGGTGAGTCAGTAGCTCTAACACTGAGGTTACCTGTCTGCATGAAAGCAGCAATTAGGCTTTCAACAGTAACAACCTCAGACAGACTCAGAAAACAAAACTCTATTTGCCCCAAAGATTTTAAGTGTGGATATGAGAAGGGCTTTAGGCGACATGTTGTTTAATCCAGTCCAGCAGAGAAAGTATTTATTCTTTTCTCTATACACCAGGATTTGCTACTACTACTGCTTCTGCTTTCAGAAAAGGAAAAAAAAGAAAAAAAAAATCTAATCCTATTGGAGCAATTATGAATAGTGTAAATCCCCCAAATTTCACAGTCACTTGCAAATTAAAGAGTAAATGTAAGAGTCAGAAATTAATTTTTCTTTCAATTAATGAAACAAGTAAAAGTTTCCCGTTAAGCATATATGAAAAAATTAAATTTATGAACATAACTTTTATAATGCCCCATTCCCCCTCCAGGTTGTTTTTTTTTTTGTTATTGTAGAATCACTATAGACTGAATGCTTCCCAATTCACCATCTTGCAAATTAATATACAGAATGGCAGGGAACGCTTCCACAGATTTTTCCTTCTGATGTGCTAGTCATGCAGGTGCCTTTTCCAAAAGGATAGTTTGGTGTCTGTGCTGTCCATGTAAGTATCAAGAGGGTCTATCAGAATAACTTACTGGGGTATTTCTGATGTAGATATCCATCTACTCATTACTAAATTGAGCTCACTAACTTAATTTCTCAAAAACAACCAAAGAGCCAAAGGTTAATGACTTTTGGCCACTATCAGTTTGCAGTAGGTTTGGACTGGCCACCTAGAAGTGAAAAAAAAACCACCAAAAACAAGTCCTCTATGCTCCATTACCAGTGCTTTGAACCATCCAGTCACATGGATTTTGATGTTTTGAGAGGGTGAAAAGAATGCAGATTGGCATGAGAATACCACATTAATTCAGCAGTTAAATGGTTCTTTGAGAAGATTCACTGACAGAAAAAAGCAAAGCTGTCTTTCTATGTCCTCGTCCTCTTTGGGCCTCTACACATTTTCTGTGAAAAGTTGATTCTTTTCCTTTTTCCCTTTTTCTTTTTTTTTTTTTTCAAACAGCCTTTTATCATCTAACATGTGAAACAATTGTAATGTGAGGCATGTGAGCAGAGAGCCTTTGCCACTGGGCCCTCATAAATCTTGCCAGTTCCCAGTGAACAACACCAAATATTTGCAGCTGAGGAACATTTGGTCTGGCTTAAATTAACATATCTCAGCAGTCAGAAGTCATTAAGCTTTGCCAGTGATTTGAAACCATTTTTCCATTTCAAAAGCGACACTGGCTGTTACTTATTTTTCTGGATGAAGAAGGTGGTAAGGAACAAAAGCAATGAAATGAAAATGGGAGATACTAATGAAAAAAAAATGATAAAAGGGCTTTGAACTGCCTTTGGTAAATTTGTTATTAAGACTCCTTTTAAATAGCAGAGCACTTATGTATAAGATCAAATAATAATTCAAGATGATACACATTAATTTCAGTGGCAAATTATGTGATTTAAAGGCTGTGAAAATGTATACTTATTTTCTTCCTTAATCCCTTGTGAATATAGGCACTATCAATTTTAAAAGATGATGAAAGCTTTAAATGAAAAACAATAATCCAACCTTTTTCAATTAAAGGCTGGAAGTGGATTAAGTACTGGAGTAAAGAAATGTGCTGTTGTGCTTTTCAAAGATCACTTCTGATATGCTCTGTTCAGATGTGAAGGGCTGGAAAAACACCTCAGATCTGAAAATAACATAGTCCAGAAAAATTACAAGCAAACAGAAAAATAATTGGTTTTACTGCAGGTAAAATGGGAGTTTAGATTTTCCAGACTTGTTATTTCTGTATTATTTACATGACACATAACTCCTGTTCAGTTGGTATATAAGTCATCATCTGAAAGATGATTCATGAGAGCCACCCAAGGCCTGACTTGTCAGAAAAAAACCCCAAACACTTTTCCACATTTATGCTTTCTGGTCTAAAATTATACAACTCTGTCAGAAATAATGTCAAAAATGTTTCATTACAAACTCTGAAAGCTGTTTGCCAATTTATAACAAGATAAATATTGCAAGAGATTTTGATATGTACACTGATTTTGATATGCACATTGATTGCAATGCAGTTATGATTTCTGACTTATATGTGAACAGCTAAACTGAATGTACTTATTCAAATTAATGGTAATTATAATTCTTCAGCCTCCAATTAGCTTTATTGATAAAGTTTTAATAGACTTGAATGTTTAAGACTCACATTACTTTGAGAAGATATTGACTTACACTCAAAAGCGTTCAAGTTTATGAAGCACTGCCAAAGACAACCCTTCCATTTGAGAGTTTTCTGAGATTTTCAAACTTTTTAAGCACTCTGCAGCTTTAGTAAAATCAGTCCTGTGTAAAAAATTGTTATTCTATCAATCAAACTTAAAAGACGAAGGGTTCTAAAAAGAAAACATTTACTGCTAACTAGGTATAAAAGGTTACCAGGATAGCTGTATAACCAACTAATTTTCTAGGTGGGCCTTTCTTTAGGGGATTTTATTTTAAAAATAATTAATGGTAATTCTAATGTCTTCTACAAAAAGCTTTTGAAAATAGAAATGGTCTGCATTATCAGTGCAATGTCAAAGGAATTCTATGATTCCCATACTTGAACAGAGAGCAAACCATTGCATATGGATCCCCAAACAAGAGAAATAAGACCAGAATATTTGGGAATATGGAAATATTAGGTAATTTAGGTAAAAACTAGGAATATGGAAATGTATGCTCAGATAAGTGGTTGTATTTTTCTTCTCTCACAAGAACACAATAAAATGAAGCAAGCATATCATTTATTCACTGCTTCTCTTCCGGTCATGTTATAGCTGAAAAGCAGCATTATTGTGTTTTCTTCCATTAATTACTGATAACATTTCCTCACCATTTTAGAGGATCATAGGGCAGTTGGAGGAACTAGAGGGCTGGAAGGTACCTCTGAAGACCACCTAGCCCAGCCTAACTTGTGACTGTCCAGCTGAGTTTTAAATAGCTCCTTGGAGAATCTCCACTACCTCTCTCCAACACCCTCAGAGTTAAAAAGTGATCTCGTATGTTGTGATGATATTTCCCGTATTTCAATTTCTGTCCATGTCCTCCTGTCTTTTCCCTGTTCTGTTTCCCTAGTCATTCCACTATCCTCTGTCTATGGTGTAATCCATTCAGCAATAAACCGTGTCATCCTGCACTGAAGAAACAGAACAGGTCTGCAAAGCTCCCTCACACCACACAAGATCACCCTGTATGCAGAGGTCTGTTTTTGCGGTCACAAGTCATAAAACATTTTTCAAAACCTACAGGCTGATTCCATGGGGAAAACCAAGTGGGACAATACCTTAAAAGATCAGGTTTGAAGACATACATCAGCTTGTGGAAGTCTGTTCTGTGCTCTTTCTATGTAACCCTGCATGTTTAGACCGAACTGAACTGATACTGATGCTGCTTCAATGCCAGTTTGAAAGGCAGAGAGTCTGAAGGAGCACCATATCACATCACAGCCTTACCTCAAGGTAAGGAAGAGAACAATGGAAGCATGCAGCCAATCTAGAAATCAAGTAATCACATGTATAGATATTTTGCCAAAATATGACTGCTTCCCAAGATGTGTTTTTCCAAGATCTCCAAACCTGTCATCATAAGTCTTTGGTAAGACAGAGTTGTTGTGTGGGTGCTGAGCATCTTCCTATAAATTCAGTCCTAGTTTTCAATAACTATTTACTTCAGAACACTTTCCTTTTAATCTCTTTTCCCCTAGCAGAAGGGGGGAAAAATTAAAAAAAAAAAAAAAAAAAAGAAAAAATTGGACAGAAATTAAAGGAAAACCAAGGCTACTTTGTTCTGGATTGAAGAAACTGTGGAATCAATGAGAACAGAATCAGTCCTACTATTCACGAGGCAATATTTCTCAAGCAGCATAACCCACCATCTGGTTAGGTATGGGCTACAAACCAGCTGTAGTAGTCAGGGGGTTGTCCTGCAAAGGGCTCTCTAATTGCTTAAGAAGATGAGTATTTTTCCTCTCCCATGTCATATGGTGAGGTCAGGCTTTCAGGATGTCCATTTTCCTTTCACAGCTTATGGAGCAACAACATTCTGGATGCTGCATTTCATATAAAACCTATGCATGTTTGAGACAATACATGTAGTATGATTAGATTTGGATTATTTAACTACATTTCTTAAACCTAAATATGTCTAACCACTGTATTAGTGTACAACACAGATCCTCATTCAGCAAGATTCAGACATATTTATATTTCTGGAGCTGAAATAAATATCAAGCATGAAAGATACTCCTTGAGCCCTCTAGCTACAAAAAGTATTTCATGTGATTTATTATAGCATAAGAATATATGTAATGATGAAAATAAGTTGAGAAGTAGAGGATATGACTTCTTTTTATCCCTTTGGAGACATCATAGCTATAACTTACAGGCAGACCAGTCTGGAGTGAATTGTGTGACTCTGTTATCAGCTGTGGGGTAAATAAAATAATACTCTATTTAATAGACCTGACAACAGCTATTGAATTTACATCATGAGATAAAGGCTACTTCTTTTAGAATGAGCTCACCAAAGCTGAAATTTGGATTAGTTAATAACTAAGATATTCAAGTTTGAAAGAGTTTATAAAGAATTCATATGATTCCTAGTTCTCATTTTATATTTAGTATTGTGTAGAGGACTTTAAACATTTTTTCAGGGAATTAAAGAATACTGTTGAATTGTAGGTTTGGGTTGTTTGTTTTTTTAATTCTCCTTCTCAAAAAGAAAATGAGAAAAGAGAGAGAAACTGAATGACAGCAATGATTAAGTTCAGACCTTAAAAATTGATACTAGCTAAACAATAAACAAAATCACCAACTGAACTTTAACTTTTGCAATATTGTTGGAATTAGGCCATTTTAGACAGATGTTCATGGGTATAGACAATGCTTAGAGAGTCCAGACTTTTAAAATGCACTAAAATGAATGTTATTCTTAAAGGAATTAAAGCACTGCACAATAGTATTTCACTTCAAGTAAAGATTACAGTTTAAAAATTCCTTATGGAAGTACATGAGCAAACAACCCACTTAAGCAGTCCTCTTCATGTTCTTAGATGTCAGTTATTTATAAAAGTTCCTTTGCCACTCAAACAATTTTATGTCAACAGGAAATGAGTTAGACAATCTTTAATAAACACATAAAGAAGTGCTCTAGAGATAGTTGTTTAATTATGAAAAGCAACTCATTGAAGCATAAAACGAAAATGCTAGAATATAGGTTCATGGAAAAAGGTCTTGGAAATCAGGTATGAATGTATTTGTTTTCATCTGGCAATATAGTAGCTACCTATATTTTTTAACTGATATTTAATGTCTGCAGTCATTATTATATTTATGGATCCTTATTTGTATTATCAAACGAGTTCAGCATTAACGGTAATTAAGGTTTCATTTTCCTGTGCTAAGAAGAGAGTTTAAATTTAAAGAAATTTTAGGATGTGCAGAGAAAACCATTCACAAAATTATTTTTCCACTTGTGTTAGCTTCAACTGCAGCTGAAATTATAGCATGTATCCAAGGTGCATGATAGAATATACTTTCTCTTCTTACACTGTAGTGAACAGAAAAGTACATGATGGAAGTAGATGCTATTATATAGACCTGCAATTTTTCTTTGAAATTCTGTTTCGATAATTCTGCTTTCAGAAAAAAAAAAAAAAAGGCTGGAATCAAACCTAGCACTCCCTGTTCTACAGTTCCACTAATAAGTCATTCTCCTACATTTCTAACAACTTCATTAGAGTGGCTGCATTTCTCTCACAAGTATGAGCTATAAACTAAGTGGAAAAGAAAAAAAAAACATACTCCAAATAAAGACAACTAAGAAGCTGCTAATGTGTTATGTAAAAACATTTACAGAAAGAGTTCTTAAAATAATTATTCGTGACTTCAGATTTTTTTCTCAGATAGATTAAACAGGTCTTTTAACCATTCCTTCACTGTACCTGACAAAGATTAGTACAAAATACTTCTGGTATTTTAGTATTTTTAAGATTAAGAAAAAATTTGGTAAAGGTTTCTTTTAACTGAAAATAGAAGGGGTTTTTTTTTAATATATCAGAGAAGCCCTCTGTGGAAACATAGTATACAAATCTCTATTCTATTCAACATTTTCTACTACAAAATTCTGTATTAAAATGGTTAATTTATATTTTTCTCTCCACTTTTTCCAGAACAGCTTTTCCAGAACAGCTAATTTTGATATGGAAATTTTTAAAACTTACATCAACAGCTGAAGAACTGAATTGAGGATGTACTGAATTTTACCCAGTGTTAAGTCAGGTAGTCCCTACATCTTATATTTCTAATTAAATTTTCATGCAGCACTTAAAAATACTGTAATATAATATTAACAGTTAATTTAATAATTAAAATCTTATTTTTTGAAAGTGACCTCATGGCCAGAGTTTACATTATTTCTCTATCTGTATACTGCAAGTGAAAAAGCTGTGTAGGGTATTTTTTATCAATCTTATATATTTTAATGGGCCCACACACATACATACACACTCTTACACACACACATACTCACACATACAAAAAGGTTGGCCAGGAAATTAGACATCTTATCTGTGAGCTTGCTAAATAAGGACCAATAACCTAGGTCTGCAGTAGTCTGTGTGATAACTGCTCTTACAAAATGAAATTTTGACTTTTTCACAGCTAAGCTACAAGTAGACACTATCAGTAAAACTGCATTTCTGTGCAATATGATGGGAAGTAAAAGATTTCAACATCTGACAGGAGAAAATGAACAACTGATAAACAATCTTTGAAATGTTCTCTCACTGCAAGGCATGCTTTTGATGATGATTTACATTTTTATTATTGTTGACTTTCAGGATGGGGCTGATGGTTGGCTAAACATACAATAACTGAAAGAATAAACCACATAAAATGCGAACCAAATCAAAAGGAAAACATGACTGGCATCATCTGCTTTAAAAGCTTTTGCACATTTTTCTCTTCATTTAAGTATTCAGTAAATGTAACATTAACTCAGCACATTATGAAAAATGGCAAAAAAATGTATCAACTTTCTGATTCCAATATGGAAAATATTCCAATTCCTCTTCCACTTTTCTCTTCCCACTCAATAATTAAATTCCAGTTCTCAATCCAAAGGACAATGAAAGACTCATACTAACAACGCTCCTGCAGAGTCAACATTCGATGTTACACACTAATCTGGGATTGTAGCAGTAGGGAAAAACAGTGTACAGTTTAGGAAAGATGATCATGCTGAAATATGAATGAATAAAAAAACCTGCTATTGAAAAAGTGTAACTTTGAACTCATCAAAATGTTTTCATTTCTGCACTGAAGGATAATGAAAGAAACAGAGACAAAATTGTTTGTTAATTCAATTAATGTGTTCAGCTGAGAAAATAAATTGGAAGAACAAAAGCATAAACAGCGATTTGATTTTTTTTTTTTCTGTTTTGAAGACAGCTATTGAAAGGTTTGGTTCTTTCTTTACAATCAATTTTTCATTTAAACTAATTAAGGTAGTTATCATTTTTAAAGCAATGCTTTAAAATGCATGCTTTTAAGATTAAAAAATAATCAAAATCATTTTAGGTTAACCCAATGTTAATTTGACTAAATCCTCATTCCCTCTGTAAATTCCAATTAAAATTTTACGTAATTGTTTCCTACCTGTTACTACTTAGTGCACAAATTAAACTGAAAATTTTATTAGCCACCCAGCTTTATCTTTTAAATTGAATCAAGCAAATTTAATAAAACTGGTTATAAATGAACACACCCTCATTTTGGTTTGTTAAGATTTTAATTATAAAAACTTAATGTTAAATAATCCAAAACAGAAAAGAGGAACAAAAATCCCCCAAACCCCCAAAAAGTTGTATCAGAATTCTGTGATGTTATAATCACTCTGGAAATGCATAGGATAAACCCAAAAAGTGCCTTTATTTTTTTAGGCATCTGCAATTAAATACTGCTCATCATACTTTTGCATTTCATCTATGAATGTCATTCTTAGTCACATCTATTAATAGTCTTTAAATGTATGGGATCAAGTTGTATCTACTTATTTACAATGTTACATCATTTTAATCAGTGCTCAGAAGCACTGACACATAATTCAGCTCCTAGAAGCAAGGACAGTGCTGCTAGAGTTTATCAGACAAACTATTGGGATGATGGCCTAATATAGACTTGTACCATAATTCTGTGGGAAAGGGAAAAATGGAGTAGTAGTGAAAGTGGAAAGAAAAAAAAAATAGGTAGTCTCAGTTATACAATTATGACACTGTAGATTATAGCTTTCCAATAATTTTGAGATGCACAGATTTTATAGGCCAGTCAGAAAATATTTCTTATTTTTATGTCCATTAGATAAAGTAGAACACAATTTATTGATCTTTACAAATAAATTCAAACCCAATTATTGTTCAAAACTAATATCGGCTTCAAGCAACAGAATTATCTCTATCCGTTGTTTTTTTACAGTAAGTAATTAATATGTTACCTTGAATCTTTCACCTCAGAAGTTACAATAGTTAAAGTAAAACTGTGTGACTAGCAGAACAACAGGAAAGTGTTCTGTGCCTTATTTGTAATGAAAATGTCAGAACATAAGTTCAGAACTGATTTCTCTTTAGAAACAGGTAACCAAGGAACTCAATTATTCAGTTTCTCTGCCAATGTTCCTTTATTTTTCATACACCCCCTCCCAGCCAATAGCTGAAACTGAAAATCTGACTGACAATTTGCAGAAATGCATCAAGTGCAGCCTGGGGATAAAAACAGGCTAAGGACTCGCCAAAGATAAAGTGTGAAAACACAAATTCCTCTTCTTAGCTTTAAGGCCAGGCTGGACAGGGCATTGAGCGATGTGGTCTATGAAAGGTGTCCTGGCCCATGGCAGGGCAGTTGGAACTTAGGTATCTTTAAGGTCCCTTCTAACCCAATTCTATGATTCTATGATTCTATTTTTAGTGTAAGTTTGGGTGGCAAAGCTATTGGCTGGCTTCAGCAATTGTTTTCTAATGGGTAATAATTGGGTAGAAGAGAGTATCTGCAGTGCTAATGTGCAAGTATAATGAGGCAGGACTTTTAAGGTGAAATGAACGAACAAGTCCCAGTCAAACTATCTGCAATAAATCCACTGAAAGCCTGGTAAATGTGCAACAGTACATGGCTAGAAAACTTCGATTTGAAAGAAATCAAATGACTTGAAATCAGAAGTTGCATAAAGAAAAGGAGTCCACACATTTGCAATATGGGTCTTAAACATTTTTGATACTAAATGAAAGCAAGCAACGTTGGGACAACAAGGCAAAGGTGAGAGGATCACAGATACCATTTTGCTGTAAATAAAATGTTCTGTTAATAAAGTCAAGGCTTGATATCCTTTCCTGAAAGCAATATTATTCCCTTATGTTTGGAGGTCACAATGCTAAACAAAAGGGCTGCAATTTGATCTCTGACCACGCTGCAAAGTAAGATTTTCTTGTGCCCACATTATTTAGTGCTAGTACTTTCTAGAGCAGATGTGTTGTGGAGGGAGCTAATTGTAGCAGTCAAAACACAGCCAGGCTAAAAGCTAACAATTAAACAGTCTGGACAATCAAGGATTCAGTGCTTAAGCCCACTCCCTAGATCTCTTTTATTTAGCAGAATTTATGGCCTGTTACATAGAGGCTTTGCTATGTAACAAAGGAGAAACTGCCTTGAAAATGCAGCTAAAAAGTCATTGAAGTTGTATTTTTATGAGTTCATACAATGGAAAATGGACATGTTTTCGCTCTCCCACAAATCAGATTGCTGCAATCTGAACATATGTGGTGTTTTGTTTGAACTGCAGAAACTGCAGATGAAAACATAAGTTTTAACTCAGAAAAAGTCAGTATTTCAGTACATCTTTGTTGAACAAAGTTTTAAATCCCCCTTTTTTATTAATCACAGATAAAAAGGTGTCAGATGCAGATAATCATGTCAGAAAAACTAGAGGGCAGACACTCTAGACATAGGGGAGAAAACACTGCATAATCTAATTTCAGTATTCAGATAGGGCTAAACTTACAGTGTAGAACTAAATATTTTCCTAAAAAATTCTTAGCATAGAAGAGGTATGTGGGAGGCTGGCTTTAACCAGAACAACACTCTAAGATAACCTCTTGAAATAAGCCTTTGCTATAGAAGTTTATTTTTTTTTAAATTCCTCCATTTGAGCAGTATTAAATCTTGGCTCTTAATATAAGTCATTGGTTGCAGGAAGTTAGACTCTTGCTTGTTGAGAAAAAAAAAGAGCAATTAAATTGGCCAACTGAATTTCTAATTTCATATATGTGTCCTTAACATGACCCAAGATGTGATTGGTTAGATTTTTATGTGCTCACTTTCATAGGTATCTCCTACTAAGATCTTCAATCATATATACCCTTCAATAATATATACAAAGCACATACTGTGAACTCCTGCAGGGTATTCAGAACTTTTCTGTGCTGAGAGATGTCCACTACCCATTAGTTTAGTAGTAATTTTCTGAGTGTTGAAAAAAAAGTGGGAAAAGGATAGTCCCATGTTATTTGCAAAATGACTTATACAGCTCTCATTTCCTAGGAAAAAAAAAGAGAGAAAGAAGAGAGAAAGAGAGAAACAGAGAAAGAAAGAGAGAGGGAAGGAAGGAAGGAAGGAAGGAAAGAAAGAAAGAAAAAGAGAGAGAGAGAAAGCAAAGAAGTTCAAATTTAATGTAGCTTCGGCAAAATAAATATCTACTTTTCCTAGGTTACGAAGAGCTGAAATGCTGCTACTGCTAGTGATAACTTTAACAATTGTTTGAGGCATTTTAGCTCTATCTGCAGGGCTCCAGTGGTGAGCCTTTTTTTTCTGTGTACAACAAATACATTACATTGCCAATCTCCTTTTGTCTCACTGCCAAGGTCACGGTCAAGAAACAGACTGAGTTTTTCCACTTTGTTAATCTAGGGTGTCTGGAGTTTTTCAGGAAATGTAGGAAATTCTAGGTGCCTAGTAAAACGCAAGTCATTTGTATAACAGTAGGCAACAGTATCAAGTGTTCTGCACCTGTTTTACACTCCAGGACTGTAATTTCTGCAAAGTAAACAGTAGATCTCAGGGTCAGATTACAAATTCTAGTGGGCTGTTTGCTAGATTGCCGCTTTGTTTAACCTTTACACTTTCATTTAGAAAGGAGAAAGTATCATTGTCACACCAAGAGGGCAGTTAAAGAGTTTTAATTAACTGTGGAGGTAATTAGACCTCCCAGTTTAACAATTATCAGCCAATTCTTTTCTCCTCTAAGTCCTTTAAAGTTGCTCAGTCCTTTATGAGGAATAAAATCCATTTTATAAATATTCCACTAAAAAGAAAAATTGATAAAAGACAGTACAGAAAGAAAAGCTGATTCTACTATGAAATTATCTATTTCCTTTTTTGATTTAATAACAAGTCAAAATCTATCAACTTCTCATCCACCATTCCCTGCCAAAGTCCAATTCTAATCCAATTGCTCCTTTTATTAACCTGCCCTCCTTTCAGTCTCCTGAGCCTCTGCTCTGTTTGGCCCATTGTTTTATTCACACATATGACAAAGGTGAAAGAAAAACCTCCCTCTCCTTCTTTCCAATGAAGTTTGCTGTTTACAACTGTAGTTTAAAGAATTTGTAATCCCTGATCCAGCTCTCTCTCTTCCCCTGGGGAAGACAAGATCTCTCATCATGAGGGACATTGCTTTTCATTTCTGATTCTCAACTTCATTTTTCAAGATGTAGATATACTTCAAAAAGCAAGTAACAGCAATCTTATTCCCAGAGTCAATGAAGGAATCCTTAGCATTGACTATCCTGAACACAATACATAACTATGAATGTAGATACATTAATATATACATGCAGGCCCTTTAAAGACGTAAAATGGAAAGTAATACAGGACTGCATTCAATGGTTCTTTTCTTTTGCTGGCATGAATCACTACAGCTCCACCTGAGTTAAATGTGCAACAGGTGTGGTCTCTGGGATTATCTCTTGTATCATTCTGCCAAAACCTCGTTCCCACAAACCCATATTCCCATACACAGCCTCTGCTGAACACAGTTCCTGCTATGCTGATGGTTCATTTGTATGCATATAAAACTATGGTTTACTCTTAATGCCCTCCATGTGAAGCTCACAAATTTTAAGAAAATGATTAAGTAAATTTCTCACTAGTACAGAATTGGATGTGACAGATGAAGACTTGACTTGAACAGGTCACAAAAACACTGACAGAGGGGTGACAGTGACAGATTGGAAAGCTGAACCCCAGGTCTGTACATATAATGTGTGTTTCTTTCCTCAAAAAAATTTTTGTAACATTGAAATATTACAAAATCACAGAATTTTAAGTAAAAAGATGAGAATTCAGCTTGTTGGTGACAAACGAATTATCATGCATTACATTTTAATTGGAAGTTGATAGCATAACTAAAAATAGGAAAAATTTAAAGAAAAACAGGAGGAATCTATAAAACATAAAGAGCTGAAAGGGCTTAAATGATGACAGGATACAGCCAAGAACATCATTTGGCCCCGAGGAATTCTGGTTGAATTACTGTGTGAAGTAAAAATGAAAACACAAAACCAACATCCAACATCAGCTTAGGAGTCTAAGGTGCTGTCATAAACCTCTTGAGATTTGTTCTCATTATTTAAACCCCCCCAAAACTATAGTGCAGTTATAAGCCTTGTGAATTCCAGTTGCTTATCATTTGTTCTACCCATAATAAATCCGTATTTGTAATATGCATCATATAATGGAGTAGTAAATACTTCAAATTAGCTTTAGTGTCACAGTCCTCAAAAACTGATGCATTTATGTTAATATAAAAGCATACATGGAACATTTTATCATGCATTAGAGATTTTAATCAGGTAATCTGCACAGCATCTGGAAACCTAAGCAGAGGCAAAGTCTGCTATAACAAAGGCACTGTAACAGTTCACCTTCAGTGAAGAACAATAATGCATTATTAAATTCACTTTCCTGCTCAGTGGTTACACTTAGCTGACCACAGCAAATTTGCTCTCTGCCTGGTCTTCACAAGTTGGCAGAAAAATAGATTCTGTCACATTTAACGGGTTCTGAAAATGACAGGATGCCTCTCTTGGTTTAACTATAAACCATAATCTTTCAGAAGTAAATATAATTACAAATGCCTTTTGTCACGTAGTTCTTAGGAAAGATATTATATGTGCGTTATTAGAGTAGTAGATCTCACTGTGTACTTGAATATCATTAGAAGCTAGAATTGATTTTGCACTACAGCAACTTCAAAAAAGAATCAGATTTCTATTTTTCTTTGATCCTAAATGACATCATAATTCTTAGAAAACAAAGATACAGGCATCAAATTCCTTAAGTATGGTCAAACTGTTATCAAGAGCTATTACTCCTTAAATGAACATCAAAGAAAAACCTATGTTCTCTTTTGTCCAAAATACTGTTTTAATCTTATTCTGCACCTAATTAGAAAATTGTTTTGTTTTACATACATTTGATTGAAGGAAGCTTTAAGAAAACTGCCTTAGACTCAGGATTCAGTGATAAAGAATTATTGATTAGGAATTTAATTAGCAAAAGTCAGGTTAGTTATACACAACAGAACCCGATCCCTTTAGGTTTCCAAGGAGTTTTATCAAGCTGCAAGCATGATAACAATCTGTTCCATATGACGATATTAACTTTCAGGTAGAGGTCTTTGAAAAACACTGTATACCACTGAAATCTTGGTGAAGTGCAATTTAGGTCCCAGTTAAGATGTCTTAAAGATTTTTAATTAGGTTTGTGTAGGTGACTAATTTAGCAATTACAAGACACTTTTGTTTTCCTGTAAGCCCTTTAATTCAGCAGTTTTCTTAGAAATAGCTCTAAAATGGGAAGTTTGAAGACAAACCAAAAGATAGGCTTGGGTTCTAGAATCTCTCTGTGGCTTTTTATTACTTATTTAGATCCAAAAAAATAAGTTTAAGTTACTCCTCACAAGGACCTTAGGTTTTACAGTGACACTGTACTCAAAATTCAAAACTCACTTAACACAGTCATTGTACACCAAAGTGGAATTGCCACCTGATGCTAGGTAGTCTGTCTTTAACATTAGGTGCCTTGACTGAAAATCCTGTAAATTGAGGAAAGATGTAAAATGGCATAAAAGATTTGGATTTTAACTCCTCCCTTTATGTGAAGGGCAGCACCACACTTCGAGCAGGAATACAACTGAAGCTTTCATGGACACTGAATAAATATTTCTGTGAGTCCTGATCACTCTCTAGCAGACAGATACTTATGTTCCTCTTTTAAATGATTAAACAGTAGTTCACAGGACCATAGAATGGTCTGAGTTGTGAGGGATCCTTAAAGATCATGTAGTTCCAATGCCTGCCAAGGGCAGGAACACCTTTCACTAGACCAGGTTGCTCAAAGCCCCATCCAACCTGGCCTTGAATACTTCCAGGAACGAAACATCCACAAATTCTATGGATAACCTCTTCCAGTGTTTCACCATCACCATAATAAGAAATTTCTTCCTTATGGCAAATTTAAACCTCTTTAAAACCACCGTTCCTGTCCTGTAGGTACAGCTCTTGGTGACAAGTCTCTCTCTGTCTTTCTTTTTATCTCTGTATAAGCACTGAAATGCCACAACAAAGTGTCCTTGGTGACGTTGCTTCTGCAGGCTGAAAAACTTTTAGATAAAACCCATTCCCTGACTGGTTTTTCTACCAAGAACAAAGCAATATAAAAATGAAAAAGAACCTACTGCTTGCTTATCTGGACACCCTGCAAAGCATGTGGAGCCTGTTCATTACCTATTGACACCAAAATATCCAGTACCCCTGGGACTGGACTTCAATCCTTCCAAAATGATGGACTAACCACCATGTTACACCTGCAGCCATGCTCACATGCCCCATGGCCACTTACACAGTTATACAAAGAGAGTGAAGGATTAAGACTGCCCACACTACTTGCTTCTTAAACTCAGTATCTGCCTTTATTTCGAGCTACTCTAACACTCTCCATGACAGACACGCCCAAGTGCTTGCCCAAAGTAATGTGGATATAAGTATATCCATATCACTTGGATCTTGGGATGAAACTAGTTTCTGCCTTATTCTGTGTGGCAGGATACCACAGCATTTCTTATATGAGATCCAGTGAAAACTGAATGATGTCATATGAACTGGCAACATTTTACATAACTGGGAGACTAATGTGTCTGCTAGATTTCCAATAATAATTCTAGTTACTATGTAATTTTTTTGCTGGAAAAAAGTGAAGTGTTATCCAGCTTTTACTTTATTTTATTTTAAAAAGCAGTACTTTCACATATTTACAAATTATTTTACAGGATATGGTGGAGAAAAAACATTAAGTCACACAAACTAGCCTTTCCTCTCTTGATGCCTACAAGTATTTTGAGATATTTCAATTTGCACACTCTTGAGTAAAACATCCCACTGGTTTGAATAAGAGAGCAGTTGGACAATCTGTCCAATGACTGCAAATGTTTGCAGGACTAAAAACTATGCCTACTTTGAGGAAAAAAAAAAAATCTTGCCTAGATCCTGGATATCCTCCCAAAATCAAAAGGGACTTACTGCAGGGACTCTAGCATTCATCCCCTGTTTAGGATCACCAGCACCTGCAGCAACATCTAGATAACCTCAGATTTTACCTACCTAGCCTTCTATACTGGTAAAAGAGTCATGACAGTTTGAATTTTTGCTGGCAAATCTAGTTTAAGGACTTGTTCTCTGTACATCTCTTGGAAAAACATCCGGAATGCTAATATCATGTCCTAGCACATCTAGCTTCCAAAAACTATAGACTCCTAACAAAGGATTCCTAAGTCCTTTTATAGTTCACCTTAACTACACAACTAAAGACCAATTAATTTTTTTCATCTTAAACATGTGCAGAACCCCTCAAAGGAAAATTTCTAAGTACCAGAAAGTGTGATCAGCAAATATATTTTAAAACACAAGAGCAGTAGCTGAGACAACTTGAAGGAAAGTAAGGGGTAGCAACTCATTAAGCAGGGCTAACTTCATTGTGGGTGATCATTTGACCATATCCCAGATTTAATTATATTAACTTTATTATCTGGTTTTGAATTATATTGATCACAGATGGAATATAGTTTCTGAGATAGGTGCTGTCTCATCAAATTGTAGTCTCTTCCTGCCTTAAAGAAGCAATCCCAGCTGCCTTGCTTAACTATTGAAATTCCTGGACAATCAAAGCAGAGGTCAGCACCTCTGAAAACCCGCTCAGGCAGAGCTACTTTGCCTTGTTTAGGCACCTTCCTTTCTCAACTGCCTGTACAGGCTCCTAAATGCTCCCAAAGGACAGAACCATCTGCCTAAGAGAGGAGTTTCTCTCTCGTTTGCTTTCCATGTGCAAAGAATCGGTCACAAATGTTGGGCACCTTTATTCACCTTGCTCCCTTCTGATAGCAGATGACTAGCAGCAATGACTGTGGCGACCAGGACCCACTCTTCCATGGTAATCCAGTATCTAGAAAACTGTCCTCCTCCTCAAGCTATAAGCTTCTGGACATATGATACATATCTGTAGAAATATATATATATATATATATGTATATAGTTTTTCATCCTCTGATTTAACAATGTCCAATTCATGCAAATCAGGAAATACAGCTGAATGCTTTTTACTATCCTTCTATAAAATGACAGTATTAATGCTTCTTGCATTGACTTCAGTGAGCTTAACTTGACACATTTGCTCAAAAACCGTTTCACAGAATAGGAAGCAATCTTATTAGCTGGTCAGAAAAGAAAGTGAGAAGCTCATAGGACAGAGTAACAAACTTGTGCACTCTATCTTCTTTTGCAACATTCATCAGCCTCTAACGAAAGTTACACTGGAAAACAAAGATTGGAGCTGGCTTCCGCAGCTATTCCTGGATTGGTTACTTGGCCTCAGAACAAGATTTATGGATCAGTAGATGCTACGGTTGCAACAATACCAGCTTCACAGCTATCATGAAAAACTATGATAAATACCATCCATCATTTATTTCAAAGTCGAACTAGGAAGATGATAAAATGTATTCAGACTTTTGAAATTTAGCAGGTGGGGTATAATACTAAATATCTGGGAACCATAATATGCATGTCTGTGTACATGACAGAACACACACTGTCCCTGTAGGTATTCATTAAACAAGCCACATTAAAATACTAGTTTTAATATCTTTCTAAGAACCAGAAAAAAACTTTTATTATTCCTTATTTCAGAAAATACTAACAGCACATGGATTTCAGCCACAAAGTAAAATATTTATTAAAACAGGACAAGCTTAAGACACTTGAACCTGCCTTTTCTGTGTTTCACATTTTTTAATTTTAAAGAATGGCAACCGGTTTAGGGTGTTTCTTTAAAGAGTTAGCAAACATACATTTTGCATTCATCCCTAAAGTTTAATCACCACTTAGGTAAAAGTGTAAGCAATTCCTTTAAAAAAGCATTCCATAGAGAATATATTGCATATAATTAATCCAATGAACTATCAAGGCTATAAAGATTAAATAAGAAAAGGAAAGTACCATTAAAAACCGCAGCCATGGTCTAAAAGTTAACTAAGCAAAGTGATCCAGTGAACAATCCTAATTAAAGTGCCTGATACAAACAAAGCTCAGACTAAAAGCACTAAAAACAATTGAACACTTATTTTATTAATCTAATGAATCATGTATCATATCATTACAGTTTTGTATATATCATTAATTTCATTCCTTTCACTTAAGCCTTTTATTGGGATTACTTCAGTTATTAGTTGGTCTAATGTATTGGTTACCTCTAAATCTCACTCTACAATCTCTTCTTATCTTGTTGCATAAACCCTTGCGTGTTATTCAAATTGCTTCATTTATTATGATAGCTTCCCCATGTAAATTGTGCTGACTGCTCGCCCTTGCACAGTCCTCATTAGACTAATGAAAACCTTCAAACGAAAAAACTAAACAACCTGCCAAATAAAGGTCTGAGGTTATTATGAAAATTACAACTCTGGGAGCTGGGAGAAGCTCTGTTCATTAATTCATGCTCAGCAAATTGCTAACTAATTTAGTTGCACTCCTCTGCATTAATGGATTATTTTATAAAAATGTTTTCCACAGCCCAAGACCTTTGGTGCATGCTTTTGAGAGGCTTGAATTCTAATCAACCTTAACAGTAAATTAGGAATGTAATATCTAAATAATAATTGGGATGGCATATGGAGGAAAATAGTGTTTAAAATCCCATGAAAGGTGCTTTTGGTTTTCAGCTTCATCTGTCAATTTCACAGTAGTTAAAACAATTGTACTTGTTTAATATTCTGAATCTGTTGTATAAGACAGTAGTAACAACAGTAACATAAAATTAAAAAACCCCAACATATGCAGTACCCCAAAAGTGCTGAAAACAACCTAAAAGTATTAAGTGTATATAAGCAGAAATTATTTTCAGATGCAAATAAAGAGGTTTGCTATCAATACAGATGTTGGGAGTTATCAACAAATAACATTTAAGCAATTCCAACCCCAGTTCTGTGTGGAGCTACAAGAACATAAATGTGGTCACACTGCAGCAAAGCTGTATGTAACTCTTCAAGCTCCTCCAGCTTATCTCACAAAAGCTGCAGTGCTGACTTGTGTCTAAGCTACCTCCATTGGTGGTGAGGGAAACGCAAGGCCTGAAATGCTGCAGTAAATCATCCCATCAAGCTGATGAAGGAATTCAAACTGCTTAAAGCACGGGATACAGGGGAGCTATTACCGTGCTTCTTAACCCAGAACGTAGCACTCAGGATGAGATCACCACATCATTTAACCATGGGAAGGTTTGTTTGCATGTGTACATTCAGAGAGGAGGAAAGGAGACTTGGGCAGGAGATGGTGTGCAACTCTGTGCCCTTTAAATGGCCAAAAGTTACCAACAGGAGACAGCACAATCATTTTACCTGCATAAATATGCTGTCTTATAAATAAAGACCAGGATCTATGCCTAGCTTGCAACTATTAACGTTTTCATTATTTTTAGTCTTTTAAGCATAGACAGTCATGTTCCATTTGTATTTCAATGTCTAGGCAGTAGATCAACGAAAGAAACTAACAAATCTTATAAAGTCTTCAGTTTTATTCTAAGTTTGGATGCATATTTCATCAGAGGCTGAAGTGGGAAGAAAGACAGTAAATCACATTTCTAGTTGATGATTCCTTTTCACACTTTGTAACATGTGCTATTTCCTCCTGAATGGGAAAAATGCAGATCAAAATTCACATGCTGTGCATTATTTTTCTAGTGTCTTGTGTTGCATTGAAAGATCAAGATCTGCAAATAACCAAAATACTATTGTTTAATGGCATATTTAGTATCTGTATTTGGGGTTCTTACATAATCATCATTACAAGGCACGGGAAAAGATGAAAAATATTTTATAACCCCATAGTAGGTAATGACTTGAGACCACAGGACTTTGATTGCAAAATGAAAGCTCAGCCTCCTATCAAGTGATTAATTGGGAAGTTCTAAGGTCTCTAGATATATAAATAGTTTTCTCTTTCTCTGCACTAACCAAATTTAACCCAAGACATCCTATTTTCCACTATTGTATTGTGTTCAGCTATATATTATGCTGTTTGTACCAACTTCCAAAAAACACAGCTTGGAGAAGCTCAAGTTCAACTTTTAATTACAGCTAGTCTGCTTGGGAGTTTTGTGGCCAAGAACACAATATAATCTCCTACAAAATTACCAAGAATCAGTAGAAATCAGTCTAATGTATACCATTAGCTCACAAGAACCACTAGAGATATTTCCGGTCTCTAAAACCAAAACTAAGTAACCAGAGTTCGTAGTAACCAAAACTACAAACCAGAGCTGGGTGGAGGAGAAGTAAGGCAAACTTTTTTCTAACAGTCTGTTGGGATCCAATTCAATGTTTTCAAACCCAAAGATGACTTGTTTAGAGGAATAGAGTCTGAGGGGCTTTTGTTTTCAAAGTAGCTTCCTAAGTAGCAGAAAGAAAAATTGATGCAAATTATTCTGATATTAGATACATCATCAAAGTGGAGAAGGTTTTTCAACAAAATAAAATTGAATGGTAGGAACAAACTGAAACTGTTTGAATTGTGAGAATCTGATACATCTCAAAGGACAAACCCAAATTGTCTGCACTCAGGGAAAGAAGTATCTCTGAGAACTCGTTGTGACCATAGATAATGGTAAAAGATAGCAGATTCTGAAATACTCATGCTATTTCTCAGAACAAAAATTTGAAAAAAGGTTATGTGGAGATAGCATAACAAAAAAGAAAGTTGTGTTATTTTTTTAAAAAGAAAGAAATATTAATAATTATATAAAATTGACCATACTATTTACAAGGAAATAATATCTATGTCTATGCTGCAATTTTCAGTTAAGGCTTTACAAAACTGATTTTTCTGAGTACTTTGAACAACTTAGATAAAACCAACTGCACAGCAGGTTATTAGCACTTTTGAAGTAGCACCTTCAAGTAGTCTCAAGTAGAAGACATTCTTAAAATTTTGCTGTGAGCTCTCTTTTTGGTAGCAGTAACCATAAGAATAAAGTGGTACAAATAAAACCTAGTAGATAATTTCCATTAAGCCAGGGCATTAGTTTATGTGAGTTTTCAGGAAGATATGTCTAAGATTCATGTGAGACACTGTAAATATGCAATAGGCAGTATGCATACACACAATTGGGCTGCATCGAGCCTAGTTAGCCGGGAATGCTTTGGAAATGGTGTGCACATATCCATCAAGTGAAAACTGCACAGAAAATCTCTCAGGAAGTGGGTCAAAACTACGACTACCCCAGCAGAATACAGGCCTAAGGCAGCAAACAAGTCTGTAGATGTATGTCATTGGAGGATGATTTGATGAATGTCTATAGAAATAATTTTATTCAATTATTTGCATTGAAAAAAAAGCTTTCAGAAGTATGCACTTCCTTGCACCCCTTCCTGCCTACACATCTTATTTGTATCCTGTTCAATAATATGAAAGGCTTCTATGTTTTCTATGTAACAAAAATAGATGTTTTCCAGCTACTTACCAAAAAACAACCCATTAAGAAAAAACTTCCAATTTTATTTTTCACCTTTATAGTCCATTAACTGCAACATCTTTTAATGTACTTTTTAAATTCCTGAGCCTCTCAGGCTGAGTGAAAAGATACACCAACTATGAGAGTGTAGAAAGGTTATCTTGGTGATACTGGCTTTATCAAACCTTTAATTCAGCAGATCTTATTATATTATCTGTCACAGGTTACAAATTTGACTACTATCTTTTAAGGGTCTGAGAAGTCCTAGGTAATGTAGAAAGCGTGGACTCAGTACCGTAATGATTTAAAAACTAATCTATTAAGCTTTAATAGATAAGATTTAAGATGTAAAATGAGAATATAGATTTAAAATGTATTAATTGTAAATGTATTGGCATGTGGAAACCCACCAAGGTATATTAACATTCCTCTTGTTATGTTAAAATGCAATATTCAGTAAAATAAATATATTATATAAGTATCTGTGTGTATGTATGCATACAAAAATGAACAGATAAAATATGTTTACACAAGCAGCTGGGCAGCAGAACTGTGAATGAAAATTACTTCGTACATCAACTGGTAAGTACTCTCCTTAAAAAAGAGCTTTCTCAGAGAACTAACTAAAATCATAACACAGACCAGAAACAGAATTTAAGCAAGTTCTGGATCACTTGTTTGCTGATGTGCTAGAGTAGCAAAAAATCTTTGCAAGATTCTCTTCAGGTAGTTGAGAATTTTTTGATCCTAAAACTTCCTTTGAGTCTTTCATATTTATAAAAACATATTCATATGTGTTTCTATATTTGTTAAGGTCAACAAGCATGTTATATTTACATTGTGCGTATGTTTTAAGAGAATTTACTGCTAGTAATGCAGAATGAATATCTAACTATATAGGATGACATACTTCTCATTTGATCCCTTTTTGATGCATGAATGCTAACAGGAAAATCCAATTCTAACTTTGGAATATTCAAATTATTTTCCATTTTATAGTAAGGATACTTTGAAATTTTAATATTCTCTTTTATAAAATACTAGCCAAAGGTCTAAGACTGACCTTCTCTCTACAAGGGTACATAAAATAAAAAGAAAGACAAAACCTGAGACTTTTTAATATGTGAATTTGATAAAGTTATACCTTAATTGCTGCTGTCAAGAAGCAGTTATTGTTGATTATCTGAAAATTACTTGTGAAATTTCCATGAATATCACAGTTGAAACTTCTTCTGAAACAAATACTTTAGCTTCTTTTGTGAACATGGTGAATATTTTATATTTTGCTATAGAAAGCAGCATGCATATTTTCAGCAAGAGAGTGTCCTTCCCATAACACCTCAAATAACATATTCAATTTAAAATGTAAGCATGACATTCAGGCTTCATTTGCTGTTGGTGTCTATCTAAAAAAAATATAAATTGATGGAGACAGAAAATTCTAATCTGATGCCCTAAGGCCAGATCCAATAAAACACTTCAGCATCTAAATTTGGTGTTAAAGCAACTAACTTTTCAGTGGTTGTTCCCCATAAGGGAATCTTGGACTGAAGTGAGCTGGCTCTTATATTCCTTTATGGAGTACAGAGTGGGTATTGCTAGGCAGGTACCAGTTATGGGGTGCTATGAGCAGCCACTGCCTCCAACATCACCCAAAAAAATCACATGCAGCTTCCTGGAGCTAGTAAGTAGACAAACACTGGCAGTAGGACTGAGCTATAAATTACACCTTGCAGAGCCAACACAACCTGAGTCCAGGTCATAAGGGTAACGGGATAATGTTAAAATATACTTCCCTCTTTTACAAAAAGCACACTGATTAAGGATACTGCTCAGGAAAGGGGTCACACATTCAATTCTCTCTTTTTCCTAGAGGGAATTAGGCTCCAGGAGGGTGTATTTGACTTTTAAGCCATTGGTTATTTTGAATCCTCTTTGTTTGAAACACTTCAGATCAATGAGCAAAAAGAGGATCATGATTCAGCAGTCTAGTCTTTATCTTCTCCACTAGTTCCTCTTTCCTACGCAATATCCATGTTTAACAGATAACATTACGAAAGAGCTGAATGGGTTTTCAGCTCCAGAAAAAACACCAAAAATATGTTTCTCACAACTTCCGACTGGGAGGTCTGCAGAGTATCATATGTAAGCTGAGCAGGATAAGTGATGAAATGCACCTCACCAAAACTGAGGAGCTATCTAGCACAAACTCTTTGCGTCACAGAAACTTAACTTTACTTGAAAAGACTTCAAGCCTTAACATAGAAAACTGAATGGATCTTTTCTAATATGACTCTGGTACTTCACATAAGCCCTTGTTGTTAAATCTGATCTAATAAAACCCAAATGTGCATCATTGAATAATCCATAATTACAGATTACAAAATTAGCTACTCAGTTTTGACTGTCAAGCACTTGAACTAACATTGTGTACTTGAACTTACCTCATACTTCCCAGGATCACTTGCAGTTCTACAGTCTGCTTTCAGTAAAATTGGAAAAACTTCTATCATTTAATAAGTAAAAAACCCTTGGAAATGTAGGATAATTGACCTCCTGTCATACAGATAATGACATCTTGAGTTATGTATGAACTGTGAGGTAAAAGCGCTCTGCAGTATCTCCTGCAGACCTCCCTAGTCCTGACTAGGAACCTGGCTGGACCACAACATAACCTTAGCAAACCTAAGTTTTCTTCCTATGGAACTTAGGGAACGCGTGGAACTTCAGATGTGTAAATTGGGTCTTAACCTAACATGAAGCTAGGATGCAGCCAAGCTGCACACCTGGATTAAACAGCTGGAAAATGTCCCCAACACCCATGTTTTACACAAGGTCATTGATCACAGAAACTCTTCCAGTTTCCCTGCAACAAATAATGACTCAGAGCCTGACGTAAACTTTCTGCTTTTAACAGACAAATCCATTCAACCTCATCTGATTGTTGGTGTCCTAATAACAACCTGACTCCATGGAAGGTAAGAAGGTAAGAACTCTGCATACCAGAACCTGAAAACAGATTTTGAAGACAGTCTAAAGGCTAATAAAAGCAAAAAAACCAAACAAAACAGCACAAGAACTTTACCGGTAGCTTAAACCACTCCAAAAAAATAAAAAAATTTTTTTCATTAATAATAATTCTTTCTGAACTTTGAATAGAAATACATATGATTTTGAAAGATTTATTCAGTTTGCCAATGACAATGAACTGTTTCTAAATGTATAATACCATGGTCTATGGACTGGGTAAATTAGCACCTTTGTACTATGTTTCTAACAAGTAAATGGCATTTTCTCTCTTGTATCGAGCTCAGAGATCAGGTCAAACAAATGATTCACCTCTCTGACACTCAAAATTTGGTATGTCGATCAGTTGCCTCTGTTTTAACTTTGTTCCCCCTTTAAATTATCTATTGACTGTAAATAAATTTTCCTGATCTCAGATCACTTCAGAAATTTTTCATCTTTTTATTCTTTTAATGGAAGAAGAGACAAGTAGAGAAAAGACAGAGCCTTCTTTACTAGTCATGACTTCCTAGGTTCTGACTGGTTCAATTAAAAGCCATTTTAACTGCAGCTAGTGGATTTCTGCCAACAAAAGTGGCTTAGAAGAAAACATATTAATTTTTAAATGCTTCATGATACTTATTTAGAACTTCTGATATCCTTTTTTCATTTTTCTTCTTCTTTCTTTCTTTCTTTCTTTCTTTCTTTCTTTCTTTCTTTCTTTCTTTCTTTCTTTCTTTCTTTCTTTCTTTCTCTTTCTTTATTTCTCTTTTGAGTTAGCTGATGAAGGAGATGGGGTTTCAGCAATAAAAGTGCCACCACCTACATGTGTGTTTGAATTCTTAAATATGGTCGCAGTCTGACTGATTTGCAGGGGTAAAACAGTTTAGAAATCTGATTGTAAGCTCACAGTGACAAAAGTAGATAATTACTATCTCCACAAATATCTGTAAGTCAAATCACTTGTTTTAATACAGATTAGATTAGTACTAAAGTTACAAGATTGATATGAGAGACATGATAAATGTAGTCATGACAGAAAACAATTTTTAATTTAGTAACCCCTATCAATCTAGATAGCCCATGAATATTTACCATTAATTCAGTAGGCTGGAACCAAGCAGGGGAAAAAGAAAGAAGGAAAAAAAAGGAGGTTTGACCTAAACAAGGACTGAGAAAAAAAGATAATTCTCAGCAGTTTTACTGAGAACAGATCTTTCAAAAACTGGCAAAATACATTTGTGATATGGTAATAAAACAAAACAAAACAAAAAATTGTATGACATGAAATGCAAAAGTAGTTGCAAATCTTAATATATACTTCTCATTGCAGAGCTTATCAGTCAGATTACACTTAAATAAGTAACTCCAAAGGCTGAAATAAAATCATTTATGGAAATTCAAAACAAACCTATTTGATCACATCATACTTCACAGCAGGGATACAATTTGCAGAGGCTGAGTGAGGGCACAGTGTAAGCAAAAACAGGTTGTGTGTGCAATGAACCAAACTAAATGGTTTATATAAAAGAAATGTTGTTTCCATTAATTTTTCTGGTAATCTTGTTAAAAACACCACCTGTCCAGAATAGAATTGTCCAGGTTTTAATTCTTTTTCATATCTCAGTGCTCAAAAACAAGAGAGGAGGTATCTTCTTATAGCTAATAAAATATGTCACAAAATGTCTTATTCTGAAATCTTCATAACTACAGAAGTTTCTCCAAGCTCTGTTTCAATACCTTTTACTTTTTCTCCCATTGTGCTCAAAGAACTGATTTTTCTGATAAGCTTAAAGAATATTTTTTTCAAGGCACACATTGCATTTTCAGCCTCTCTCTAAACAAAACACTTCCAGTTTATAAGACTTAAAATGCACATATATTAAGCAAATAAAATGTAAATGCACCTTTCAAAATTCCACCACCACCCCACCAAAATCCCCTGTAAGAGCTCTGAACAGGAACTTGACTTTGAATACCAGCAGAGATGAAATGGTGTCATAATCAGCATAAGTGCATGTGGACTATTCACCTAGATCAAACACTTTGGTCATATACTCAATTAAATTTAAATCCCATTATATAATGTATACCAGCCTCATTTTATGCAATTCCCTAATTTAATGGCTTGGTATTAGCCTTTTTCCTTTTTTCACACATGGACTAATTTTCACGGTGCTCAGTCCCTCTGGGAAGTAGGTCATTAAAGTCAACTGGACGGAGACAGAAACTTAATACCTAAACAGTGTTGCAGAAGGGTCAGAGTCACAACAATAATGTAAAACAGTTTTTCACTCATCCTACTTTGAAATATTTATGAAATTTCTCCCATGTACACATATATATATACACATGGGAGAAATCATATATATATATATATATAAATATATGATTCATTAATCTTGGAGATGATAAAGTAGAAGAATAATGAAAGCTATAATCCTGCTACAATTTAATTTGTGAAACTGGAAACAAAAAATCAACAAAACAAAAATCTTAATTAAAAAATTAAAAATCACAATTATAATAATACTTAGCTACCAAGACAGGACTTGTTTTACACTGAAGCAGTAGAATCATAATATTCGTATTACCTTTCTCAATGTGTATTCTTTTTGTCTCATGTCCCACATCATGACCAGCCAGATCACCCTCCTTAGGTCCAGGCAGGACATTAGGTGACAAACCCATCAGCATTTGGTTCATAGATAGCCCGTTCTGATGGACAGCTGCTAGACACAAGGGCAGGCAAAAAGAAATCAGCTGTCATATTAACAATACACTTTTTTACTTCTTTTACATAGTCTTCCTCTTAATTATGCAAGAATTCTAAAAATCACAAAGTTACTTAATTAGTGCCATCCGGATCCACACAGAGGGAAAGTTTCTTCCTGTTAATTCTAGTTTAAAACAATCAATTTTAAAAAGAAAGTTCAGTAACTTTGGATAAAGTTGGAGACTTGCAAATATGTCCTTGCTCATTTAACAAGAATTGAAATGCAAAGCAAAGCAAACAAGAAAAGCATTAAAGGTTCTACATAACATACTTACTGATCTATTTTTTTTTACTTAGTTGTAAAAAAACTCTTGAGTACCAGCATTCCCAATATGCAGCCCCTAATAACTTCCCTAAATGAAGCATTGTGTCCTTTCAGATGATATCCACCATTTTCCCATATATACTGTGCAATGGCAAAATTTCAGTACAATTTCTTTTTTTGTTAATAAAAAGTTATTCCTTCGCAAAAGTGATAGGTATGTCTCAATTTAGACTTTTGGGTTTTGTGGTTTGTTTGTTTTTAGAGAACAATGGAAAAGGTCTTCATTAGTTGTAAACAAATATACTATTCAATCAATTAAGAAAAAATTAAACATTCACATTTGTGAGAGGTTTTTTCAGACCTTCACTTATGAAGTCTGCAGTGGGTTGACCCTGGCTGGACACCATCAAAGCCACTTCATCACTCCTCCTCCTCAACTGGACAATGGAAAGAAAATATAATGAAAGGCTTATGGGTCAAGCCTGGGGAAACAGATAGGTCACAGTATATGGGATGCCAATTTAATCTGCACTCTGAATTGTCCAAGTGATAAGAAAACAGATTTTTCAGCTTGTCATAGTCAGGCCTCATTTCTTTTCTTTGGTAAGTCATTTTTCATCACACACTAATGAAAGATCTCTCATCTGAAGGTCAATGAAGAGTCAGCTTCCTGAGTCTGCAGAGAGCCTGAAAAGAAGCAGCATAAAGGACACATGTTGCATCTAATCAATACGGCCACCTATTTCATACAGCTATTTCATGGCCTTCTGTGTGTATGCCAAATCCTCCAGGTATACCTACTGACAAATTCCACTGTGGAAAGGTGATTTAAAAGCACAAAAACCTGCAAGAGAGCAGTATTAAAAGGAATGGACAAGTATAATATGAATTTAAGTACATATCCATAAAATAGTATGCATCTAAAACATTAATTTCCATTGCTGCACTGGAATATCACAGAATTCAGAGTCTTTGCCATGTAATTTACATCCTGTATATGGAACCTTGACAAAAATGGCATCATTCTGGGACACCACAGTTTAATTTCACTCTGTCCCCTGTGAGCTATGAAGTGATAATATTCTTTCTATCATATTCCTTACCATTAAAAAATTTTATATTTAAATAATTTATAAACTATGCACCTTTTTAATTTATTTAACCCAATTCTTCTCTTTACCAAGCAATTCTACCATGTAAAATATGGCTTATGAAGTCAGATTCAATTTAGAAATCAAAACAGAGTAACCAGATTAAATAAAATTCAATTTCTTTTAAAAATGTTTACACTATATATTCAGTTCTAAAACTAATACAGCAAATTGCTTCCTGCCTGCAATTCTGTATTTCATTGCTCATATCTTTATGTTTAATATGACATGATGGCAGTTTATATCAGTACCTGTTAATGTAGCATCAGATATTATGATACCGTAAACTGGGGAACATACTGTTGGGAGATAGTTATTGCAGCTGAACTTCTGAACGTGATACATATGAGATCTATTCAAGACGAGGGCATTTTGATTAGAAAAACAAGCTGCACCTAATCAAATTTAAAGTGGTGAGAAGGAGAAGAATGGGACCTACGGATTCTGTCTGAGGAGCTCTCGGTCCGCGCAGGAGAGCTGGACACGCTGCTGCTTCGATGAGAGGATGGATGGCTGCCAGGTCTTCGGCCCTCTTCAAGAGAAGGAGCAGGAGAAGGGCTGTCTGGAACACGTTCCTAGACCACACAAAAAGTCATTGCGAAAGAATGGCAGTGTTAAACCAAGTCTCTGCTTCCAAACATCACTTCCCTAAACTGATTCTCCCTCCTAAATTACAAACTATTCTTTTCCCTGTTGAGGTTTCCAGGATTTGCAGAGCTTTCTCAAAGGGAATTTGGCAACTTTAGGACACTTGACCTTACATTTCAGTGTGCAATGTGAGCACTGCTCATCCTATTGGGCATTTAACTGCCTTCTGGACTACGTTAAAAATAAGAGGTTTATTCTGCTTTTGTTTTTTATTTTCCTCACTTTTATCATCATGCTGTTGAATTGGAAATATACATTTTGGCTTACAGACGTTAGTCTTATGGGATGAGGAATTGTGTATTTCTGTAAAAAATATTGACCAGGCACTGTTGTTTTATCTCATGTTGACTTTTACTCCACATTTTAATTTCAAAGAGGCTTCTTGAGCAATGAGATCTTATGGAACTGTTAAGGATCATAAAGAAAATGTAACCACTTTATAAGACCTATACCAGTAACATGACTCATGTAAGTCCATATGTCTATTTTTACCATGGAACACAGACTTGAAATGAATCACACTTTTGGGCTGAATGTGGCCCTATCACTTCAAAATGGGGAGAAACACCATTCACGTTTTTCTGTCCAAGGAAAGGCCTGACAGGGTAGCCAAGAGGAGCTATGATGGTTCAAGAGGTTCCTTGGTTTTGAAAGCCAGAGTGTAAGGACTGTGATGGTTTGAATTGCACATCTCTTATCTGAGAATTGCTAGTATGTAGAAGATAGATATATCTGATATTTACCCAGAAGTTCTACAGAAACAATTATCAAAGGGAGCCAAGTGCAGAATAGTTCTTTCTGGAAAATTTGCTATCCTTCCCTGCAGTTTCCTTTTACTGCTAAAAGTTCTCAAGACTCATTGCCAAAATATGTGAGAGTAAGGCATTTTTGGACAAACAGTAATAAAAAAAAAAAAATAATCCAATAGAGGAAATCTATTGGAAGGATTGAAAATGTTAAACTACCTTTTTTTTGCTTTTTTTTGGGGGTCTTTTGATAATTGAAAACCTAACTTAGAATGAAAAAAAAAATGAGCCCAAATCACCAAGCAACAAACAACTGCACACATTCACTAAAAGCTTTTGGTAATGAAACAATACAATAAGTATGTATTTAATAACACAAAAGCAAACTTGCTGTTGCAAATGCATAACATTTTCTTGAAAAGAGCAGTACATTCCTCACACAACAAAGTTCTTTTAGAGCAGTCATTATTTTATTATGAACAGTCACTAGATAAATATTTAATTCTCTGAATTAATTCTTAAGAAATTTTTCAACATGCTCATCTATAGTAATCAATACATTTGTTCCAGGTAAGTTTCATTAAAAAATATCTACTGAACTTGAGATTCTGATTGCAAAGGGATTCAATGGGCATATTGATGGAGTGGAAGGAGATTTTTTAGAGCAATGTTTCAAGACATTTAAGTGGATTCCACTTTAATAGTCTTAGGTTTTTAAGTCAAAAACATTGATGAGGATAGCTTAACTGCATCATAGCTCTAGGCTTATTATGACTTTGATTGTGTTTATATGTCCATGAACTGGGTATTCAAGAGGAGGATTATAATGCAGATGTTTTCAGAATGTAGAAGATTTATTTCTTTAGATTTAGGAGGATTTAAGCATGCTCAGTGTACAGATTTGATATAAATTGGAACACGGTATATTTAATCATTCATTTAATATATAATTTCACTGTTTGGCATACAATGTATTGTTCTTAGAAGGGTTTCATTAAAATGAAATCCAGTGAGCACATAAGATTTGAATACAGAGCTGCAGAGTAAATTAATTTATTTAAACAGCTTAATTTGTTTATCCTATTTATTTATGTGTGCTTTTACAGCACGTATTATGAGATGGAGTGAGCAAAAGGAATGTGCAGGACAACGAAATATAATTACTGTACAAACAAAACAGATAATGAGTTTTATTCTCATATAATATGACATAGACAAAATCCATGAGAAAACTATATATCTTGGCTTTATCAATTCATTTGTAAAATACCCTTTAATTCCAATAAAACATGGTATTGAACTATGCAGAAATACAAAATAAACCAATTTAGTACCTTAACTATTTTTTTATATCATTGCTTCATTTTTCCACAATCAGCAATCTAGTCTATAGCAATATTTGGTCTTTAACAAATACACTGCAATAATAAATGGAAATACTACTACTAATAAATTGAAACGATCTGTAGCTCTAAAAAAGTGATAGTAATAAACTAATGGTGCTAGAATATCAATATGTCTTCCTTACCAGAGATTTTGTGTAGAAAAGATTAATTTGGTTTGTGGCAAAATATTAACTTCACTTTAGACTACACTTTAAATTTTTTTTAAAAAGAAAATGTTCAAAAATGTTCAAAAATGTTCATTAAATAATGAAGATTAGAGCTATTTTGCCACTTCTGCAGCATGCCACTCATGTACTAGTTACTTTACATGAAACAGCAAAGGAGTAGAATTTACTGCCTTATAATCCTGGCAAGAGAAATCACCTAGGATTCTTCACATTGCCCAATATTTATCCTAAAACTTGCCTACTCCCTGGTTTGTCAGAGTAGATATTTCTAGAGAATCTGGTGTATAACCCTCTCTTGCTATTTTTTCCTCCATTTTTTGCTTCCCTATTTCCTCCTACAGATACTCACAGGTAAAATGAAAAATGAACTATTTAGGTAATATGCAGCAATTTAGCATATGGTTGACCAACATTTCAAAACTGCTAAGACTTTCAGTTAGGTATCAGAACCAGAGGCTTTACTAAGAAATGGGCAACAAACTCTTAGGGGCCAAATTTGAGGCATTCCTTATCTTGCTCCCATCCACGAGAAAAAAGCACACAACCAAAATTGATTGCCTAGTTGCGAACTCAACGCGCTACAGTGTTCTTTACAATTTGATCCAAATCATGAATCCTAAGGATTTAAGAATCTGCCATTTACCTCCTCCAAAAATGTTCCTATCACAAAGAAATCTTCAGTCTAGGGAACTGTAATGACCTTTCTTGTACTCCTACTCCACTGACAAGTTTTGCAAGTCCATTTCATAAATAACAGTCCTGTTTCTGTGACTCTGGGTATTTTATTTTATGTTGTAAAAAACAGGTAAAAGATTTTAACTATCAGAGATTTTAACACATGAGATTGAAGTTATCTCTAGAATTGAAATCACTCCAGTTTTGAATATGCATTATTCCAATAACCAAACTGGGTTTGCATGCACAGCTTTCACCTCCTGCTTGTTTCTCTCCTACAGGTATTTAGTCTCAGCTTTTTACTTTCTTCGTTTACTTCTCCATAACACTCATCTCTTGGGTTCAGTCATCCTTTAATTTTACTCATGGAATGAGCTCTAGACATGCAATTAATTCTTGCTATAGAGGTATGCAATTTTTTTTAACTATTCAGTTGTATTCATGCTCTTCATTATTGAACAAACTCCTTTAAGGATGTTTATGCTGTAAGTCACTGAAGTGCGGAGGATAAAGTAATTTGTTTCCAAAGTCATACTTTTCATAGTTAAGGTAACTTATGGAATGATTTGCTTTGGAAGAGATTTTAAAAAGGCCATCTAGGTCCAACCCACCAGCCACAGGCAAGAGCACTGTCCACTAGAGCAGGTTGCTCAGATCCCCATCCAGCCTGACGTTGTACACTGCCAGGTATGAGGCATCCAGTTCTCTGGACAACCTAATTTCATACTAGGGAGAGTATATATTACACAAACTGTTTCATACATTTAATAGTCATCATTAACATTATCATTATCCTTTAATCAGGAGTGTGAGAGACTGGATTAGTTAACGACTCAAACAACTGACCACTAGACCACCCAAGGGCAGAGGGTGCACACCTATCACCAGAGGCTACTGGGTCTTGAACAAGATCAGGGAAGAGGCTGGTAAGAGGCAAATTTTGCCTGTGGGCTAGTGCTTTTTATCATGTCTATACCCCTTTCAATAATGGCTCAGGCATGAAAACTCCCCTCCAGGAAAGTACTGGAACATTCATACATAGTCTGAAGGTATTCATCCCATCTGATGGGCCATAATTGGCTCAGCTGTGATGACATGAGTGGCAGCTGTGGCATGTTGGGAGCTGTCATGGATCAAGAAAGCCTCCTGAAGTGTCCTGTGATCCACGGCCTTACAACATTCAGTGTGAAACTTGTCGCCCCAGGAGACGAACCTGGTCATTCCCACCTGAACCTGAGCTTATATAACCTGTGGAATTTCAGTGTTTTGTGGGCCTTTCCTATTCCTGACAGATCAAGACAGTCACCATCACTTCAGACAACAGACATTGAATTGCAACAATCACATCATGTTGTGAGGTTCATGGGTGGTGATGTTTTTCTATTCCTTTCCATTTTGTATTTTTTCTATTATTAATATAAAAAATAACTTTTAAAAAAGTTTTTAATATCGCTTTTATATTGCTACATTACTACAGATAATGACAAATGAAATGACTACATATGTGCTCCCCACCAATTGCAACCAAATTGTTCTAAAATAAACCCTGCATGTGTATATTTACAAACACTGATCATTCAGTGTCATTTCACTCTAATCTGCCCCAAGGAATCTATCAACAAGAACCTGCATTACCCTTGCCTTTTGGGGCGGGCTGCAACAAAGATTAGTTTATATTATTTCCAACCTTTTTAGGAAGACATCCATCTTCCAAGCCTTTTTCCTGGTGGAATTATAAAAATCACTTTTAAAAGTGATCAAAACACACATTTATTTTTTCAGTTCCTTACTGACTTATTTTGAACTTGTGTGAGATGTATTCCAGGAATAACTTTCTTGCAAAATGTCACATTTAATTTGACATTGCTTTAGTTGAATAAGTGAAAGAAATTAGCTGCTTGAGTATCTTTTGTATTTTGTGCAAACAGGATGTTTTGCTCTTACAGTTTCACTTTTTCATTCCTCTTTAATCAAAGACACTATGACATTCTAAATGATCATTTAGACCTAGGAACTGCAAAATTAACTGGAGTAATATTTATTTCCTAACTTCCTCAGTCACTTCTATATGTACGTTATCAAACTGACTGAATGGTATAAAATTTTATTTCTATTTCCTTATCTTCATACTATCACTGGCTTGCTAAAGATCTTACTGACTTCTCACTGATGCACATGACATCTTTCTCACCTTGTTCTTACAGATCAGCTTCTAATCCAAATGAAAATTCAGGAGTTCAAATGTTTTGTATTGTTATTAACTGCACTATAATTTTAAATCTTGAACATCTTTCTTATGAAGAAAATAATCCATGATATTTACATAAGACATTATTTCTCTCCGTGAATATCTTGAACTTATTTATCTTTTGGACCAATTGAAGTTAATTTGATTTCCATTATACTTTTTTACTTCTGCAGTTTTTGATTGGACCTACTTTGCTGCTCGTATCACAATAATAGTGGCAACTGAAAGCATGAAGCATGAAAATGAAGAATGCAATCAACAGACAAAAAGACTGAATTGGCTTGATTTTTAGTGCCCTGTTTTCTACATGTATTCTTACAGCAGGAGTTAACTGACAGGAAGCCAAACAGGAGACTTCCAATTAATCCTTTAACAGTACTTCCACAACAAGGGATCTAATCCTTTGAAATCATGAGCAGTAAATAAAGTACAGCCACCTAGTCAGGAAGTGAGTGTCAATGGCTTGGGCCATTACAGAGATTAAAAACAAGGAAGCAAACAAACAAACAAAGTACATCCTTATCAATAGAAGAAAGAACTTGGTTTTACCTTCACGGTGAATATTTGTTCTAACAAACAAAATATCCTTCTAAGGTAGACAAAAACCCCATGCAACATGCAAATATACAGAGCTCTGTTCAAATTGAATTAGTATCTTCTTATTGGCAAACTGGACACAATTTCTGATTTTTTTAAGCTTTTTTTTCTCCTCTTTTGAAAATCTAGTCTTATTTGAAAATAAGCTTAAGAAGCTTATTCCACTAGGAATTCACCCCCAAAGTACATCCAAACCACACATCCAGCCAAACACCAAGAATTCATCTGACTAGATGTCCTTGTCTGTAATACGTCTGCATCACAACTAGTCACCTTAGGCTCATTTGTCACCCATATTTACATTTCCAAGGTACAACTCACCTGACTCTAAAGTAACTATCTCAAATAGATCCAATGTATTATGCCCTAGAAGTCAGTAAAAAGAAACTCATCCCTTGCACCTGGCCCCATGGCCATTTTGCATCAAGTCAATCTCACACTGCATACGTAGCTCCCTGTTACACGTGTGAACATGCAAATTTCCAAACATAAAGTTTGTACCACCTTCTCTGTATCATGTGTAGATAATTATTTCACATGCCACAAATTAATTCATATGAGCATATGGCTGCTATTAGCTTCAAACTGCCCCTCAGAAACATGCATGATAAAAGAAATAATAGAATCCCGTATTACTAAAAAAAAAAAGACATTATTCCAAATTATAGCCTACCGTATTAAGTTAACATCATCTAAGGTCATTATATAAAAACTGTATTAAGAGCTAAAATAAATAATATTAATCATATAGATATAACTAATTAATGAGGTGGAACACAGTGTCCTCTAATATAAAGATGGCTAAGCCATAATAAAAAAGGTCAACAATACTTTGACCTAAGATCTACTCATTCTAAATTTAAAAAAAAGAAGTGTGCATATATATAAGTTATTCTAATGTGGAGATTTTCTCTGTTATGTTCAAGTTCCTACAAATAAGATAGCACATTCTCTGCAGCCATGATAAAAGAAAATTAAGTGTTATTTGATTTACATTAAACTTCAAACTTCATAGGTACATTCCAGTTTGCATGTTTGGTTTCTCAGCAGATGTAAAAGCAGATATTCTAGGAGCTGATAGTCCTATTTTTATTCCAAAATATTTATTGTAGACCAATTACATTTTATTATTTAAATGCTCTAAATCAAATTTCTCCTCACATAGAGAAGAAAACTTGATCATACTTCACATATCAGATAAAGAGGAAATTAAAGTAGCTTCCCTCTTCTTGCACTTTTACACTTTCAAGAAAATCACTTTAAAGTAATGTTAAAATTTCTATTCTGAATGCACAATGCACAAATGTCTCTAAAAATAGTAGGTTATCTGAAAACTCAGGTGTTTTTCAGGTTAGGCACAAAAAAATGGTGTTTCTGACAATTTGGAATACAATAAATTCTGTTCTCATGCCCTGTCAGTAAACAGAGTATAGCATATCCAGCTTCACAGGAATGCTGCCACTGACGCTTTTCCTGCAGAGCACAAAAGTGTCCATAGAAAACTTCTGCCTTCAACACAGGATTCAAGATTCAGATCAGTGAAGTGAACTTGCCCATTTTCCTCTTAGAGTCTGTTTCCCTTCAGGTATGCTCCCTGAACTTGCTCACCACCAGTCTGACATTAGACATTCGAATGCACTCTGTTCGGCCATTTCTGTATAGCAGTGACGTATTTCTTCTCTTTGGTTATTATTTGGACTTTTTGGGAAATAGTCACAGAAACACACGAGTTTGAGTTGGAAGGTACCCAGAAGGATCATCAAGTCCAACTCTTGAGTGAATGGCCCATATGGGGACTGAACCCATGACCTTGGTGTTATTAGCACCAGGCTCTGACCAACTGAGCTCATCTATTATAGGTAAAAAAGAAACTATAGGAACATTAAATTACATCAACAAGAACACACATATTGCCAATGAAAAGCGAAAAAGTGAATGAATGCTAACATAAAATTTCATGTCAGAATTGTCCTATAAACAGAGTTATTCTAAAAGATAAAATCTGTCAGCAGCTACCTTTGTTAAATAAGTTAACAGTAAATTTCTGCTATTGGATCACAGGAATATATCTATCTATATATAGACAGATGGATACAAAAAAGTTATAAACTAGTGTAAGACAATCAGTGCTGTGATATACGTGAGGGAATTAGCAAAGTTTAGCCTGACGTATTCGTTATGCAGTGGAAAACTACTGTGCCACTGCTGTCTCCACTTTTTCAGCTGGAGGTATTGGTTTCTTCTGTTTTATTCTTAATCCTTTCTATAAGTACTAGTCACATATGGATAAATTGCAATTTTTTATTCTGGCATGCTGCTTCTCTGTTCTAACTTTTATAATGTAATTTCAAGTTGCTATTAATATAAGGTATGTCCTTTATATTTTCATATATCTTTTTGCTGAGTGAAAAAATTGATGTAGTGAAACTGCTAACAAGCTGAGCCTTTGAAACCATGGGCAGGTGATGAAAGCCGCTTCATGTCTAAAGCATCCCCAGGTCACAGCTGCCACACTCACTGCAATTCATTGTTGTCACAATCTGCTGTCCCTGCTTGTTGTTGCTCTCCTCTTATTCATCCAACTCATATATCTAAACATTCCATTACAAAAAGACATCTAATGTTCGTCTCATGTTCGAAAGGGCACAACA
Source organism: Vireo altiloquus (assembly GCA_013396875.1). Taxonomy (NCBI): domain Eukaryota; kingdom Metazoa; phylum Chordata; class Aves; order Passeriformes; family Vireonidae; genus Vireo; species Vireo altiloquus. Next base: position 170,260 of record VZRF01012349.1, read on the forward strand.
TTCTTCTGAAATATAATTCTGAAGATTTTAGAGCTCAGAGTTCACTGCCAAATCTAAGGTGTTGCTTTGTAAGGCTTCCCTTGTAATATTGTCTTTGTCTCATCTCCTGAACATAGCAGGATAAAATGTTTAGTTAGTACATGATCTCAGCTTTATTCCAACCTCTTATCATGAAGAAATGAAATATTGCCCAGTAATAGAAAGGCATTTGAAGCTTTGTGAGTTTAAAGATAACAGCACTGGCTGTGAACTCAGCGAATTGGAAGGAAAGGTCAGCAAGTCATCTACTATGGCACTGTTCACAAAGGCAATTCTTCTATCCAATGAACCTGGCTGTTCATGATCTGAAGACTCTGATTTTCTAAGACTTAATCTTGTTCTTTGTTACTTATTTAGATATGGTTACTATCGATTTACTTTTCAGAGTAGAAATTTCTCACAGGCCTTCTAACTTTCAAGCAGTTTATGCTGGTAAACATTCTGTACTCTAATTGCAAATCTATGCTGTCATTTCAGATTACAACTACAAACTCTGAGATGAGTGATTCAAAAACTTTTCAAGGCAATTTGTGGAAACACTGATACTAAGGAAAAAAAGAATTTCAGTAAAGTTAGGGTTAAAAAATGAGCCAAACCATAATGAAAACAAAACCAAGATGTCTTAAAACATAGCAGTAAAAAACTGGAAGCCATAATTCTAATAACAAACAGTTTCATGAAAGAGAGCAACTGCACAATTTATCCATTCCTGTAAAAATAAAGAAAAAGGAGGTTTGACCTTCTCACTTACATTTATTCTTGAAGACATTTATTTTGATTGTAGTGTAAGTTATTATTCACAAACATTACATTGCCAGCACAAGGTTCAAGAAGTATGCTGATTACAGTTTCCTGCTCAACTACTCAGTGCATATAATTCAATGGACATTAAAATCACAGCCTCTGACTATGCCTAAAGAAGAACAGGTACATTGCCAGTGACATTACGTCCATCCTCATGAGAAGAAAATCCCCTAACAATGACCTCATGCACTTAAGTTGCTGGGGTTTATGTTTCAATCCAGTTCAGTATTAAAAAATAGGAACATAATTACTTGGCTGTGCTGCCTCTATCCACATGACCATATCCATCTGCAACAGATAATAACAGAGGACATGAATCTAGACATATGTTGTACCACAGTGGGGCTGAAGGAATGAGCAGGAAAGTCCAGCAAGAGTAAGTTCCTTAGCCCTTATTGAAATAACTATGTACAGCAAGATCTTACATTTAGAAGAGAGTTTTAAGCGACAGTTTAAAACTTGTGTTTATGGATTCACCTGTAGTAGAAATGTATTGTGAGCAGTATGTTACAGGCCTTGACTGAAGAAGTCATGGCAGCACGTGGGTAATGTCTCCATCACATTCTACATAAATGACCCAAAACCCTTAACTTATTAGTGCAAGCTTCAAAAGAAATGTGTATTTCATCATCAGATGTGCACACTTTTCTAAAGAGAACTTAGGTTAATTTGGTCATTTAAAAACATTTCATTGAAATCTACATATTTTTAAATTACAGTTATGTGCAAACCAGATGGGAACATGAAACCTGGTTTGTCAAATAACTTGCACAGGATGTTATGCCAGGAGTTATGTAAAAGTTGGCAGCTATAATGAATATTTAATTAGCATGAATATGAGAGCTGAATTTTCAAAAATGAGAGGGATACCTACTGTAGATTATTAATACAAACAAATATTTAAATGAGCAAATTTTGGAAAGAAATTATGATTTTCCAGTTACAATGTGCTGAAAAAGCCTAAATTGCTCTTTAAGACTTTCAAGGTCTTCACCTAGATTATAAGGAATCTATCTCTGCTAGAGAAGCTAGATGAGCTACAAAAATGAACTTGCTAAGAAGTAAAGGACCTCCAGGATAAGCAAAATTTTCTGGCATGGGACTGCCTATGGTTAAAATAATATACACAGTTACATGATGACAGTGTCTCCCTTTCAGAGTCCAATAGTTTTAAACCTACTAGATAGGTTTAGATCACCTGAGCCAAAAGTACTTCTCAGTTAAGTGCTTCCTGGGTCCAGCAATTTTCCCATAATGTGGTAAGATCTGTGAACAGAGCAGGACCTGCTTTCCACAAAAGGAAACCATTTTTGCATGGCCTGTGAGATACATTGTACTCAAATGTACCTGATTTTGGCAACTGGAGACAAAGATCGGGGTTTAGACATATTTAAATGTAGGCCATTGAAGCTTAGGCAATTTTAACAGCTACAACTAGCTTGTAAACCAGCTTTACAAGCCAGAAGTCAGCTTGTCAAAGTTTAGAAACAGACAGTTACCAATGCTCATGAAGGTCGGATTTTATACTCTTACATACGAAATAAAAAATAGAAAATGAAAGGAGGGAAAATATCATGAAAATAGTGAAAACAGTTTTGTTGCCACAGTAATTTATATGTCAGGTGTCGTTTAGCATGTGCTCCATCTCAATCTTCATTTTTCAGATACCTCTGTAGTACCAGTGGTCACCGTTAAAATTAAGAAGATAAATTTAGAATTAAATAAAGTGCCATGTGTGTTCCAGAGAACATTAGTATCATTTAAGTCTTACTAAATACCAATCAAGTAAAAATAGAAAAATAAAGATGCAAAAATCACCATGTAATCAAACAGCAGCAGAGTGCTTATATTCGCAAGATATAGACAAGACAGAAACTAGGGTGGGATCTACTCTTGTTGACATACCACATAAATAAAGAATTCTTCTCAAACCAATATCTTAACTCCTCATGTCAACAAAGGCGAGAAAGGCATGGCACTGAAGGCCTCCCAAGAAGATCCTACATTTGGAAGTGTAGGTGACTAAATTAGGCCATCAGATCATATTTTTTAGGTCAATAAAATCATAGATTTGTTGACTTTTAACTGAACAGTTCTTAGCGATTCTGTTCTGTGTTAGGTTAAAGAAGAAAGTTGCTCCAGTGAGTCGAATATCTTAATAAAGACAGATCTCTTCACTCCGCTTAGATCATCATGAACTTCAGAACTTTTGTAACTCCTGATTTGAAGGTCCAAGAGGTTCCAAGTTTAACCAATTTTTGTCAAAGGAATTGCATGAATGCACAGATTTCCAACATAGCCCTGAAAAATCACATAAACTTGCCTTTGCATGTCTGTTTCTAAGATACATTAGATAAAAGAATAAAAGTTTGTGTATTTTCTGTTTCTCATTTATTAGAACTAAAGAAGGATAAGAGGCAAAATGTAGGTATCTGAATAAAGATCATATCGTAATCACCTAATGGTAACACAGAAATGTCTTTTAAAATGAAATGCCTTTAAAATGAAAACAGATCACCTTCAGTAAGAGGAAGAAAAGACTCCATGCCTCTGGTAAATGCCTCCATAAATTAATATAAGATTAATTTAGTTAAAGGCCACAAATAAAACCTAAAACAGGTAGACAAGTTCAAATATCAGATATTTTTTAGATATCCCTAGAATACTGGCCTACAGATTAGTGGGACTGTTCTGTTCTAATTCATTCTAATTTGTTCAGGAATTTGGCAAATTTAGGTTTTACATAGGTAAAGTATCAAACCTTTCAGCTTTCTTCAGATAACCTAAAGCATTTCAGTTCAAATGCTTAGATTTTAAATTTGGAAGAACAATCCCTTCTAATATAAGAAAAGAGTAACTTTTTCCTTGATATCTCAAGGAACATTGCCATTAGATTACAGACTATGAAATATGAGAAATCACAAAGCTGTGCACGAAAGTTCTTCAACTTGATTGTTGCTTTAATACTATGTTAGAGAGAGGGAGAGAAGGTAAGAGCGGCCACCAGTAGCCTGTTGTGCTCCCAGAGAGTTCTCTTGTATTTGCTGATTTTATGACTTACCTTATAATATCTGACAACTATGCACTTTTATAATGCTTATGATGGCTAGGAGTGGGCTATAATTCGGTGCTTTTTGGTTTGTTCTTTAGTTACCTTAATAACAGATGTCTCCACTCTGGACGGAGGGCTCTGCACTTGTGCTGCTGCTGCCATGTTGGCGATGGTGCTGAGGTGGTTCATCTGGCTCATGGCCATCGTGACAGAGGCTGGAGGTAGGCTCACGGGAATCAGCGGGTGGGGCATCATCATAAAAGGAAGTTCCAACCCTGTTGGGGGGGAAAATAGAGAAATAAGTTTACACATCTTTTTTTAAGCACTATCTTCTTTTTCTCCTGATGGACAATATTCAAGTGATGGGTGACAAGATGGTTCACACTGCAGGAAAAAGCAGCGCTATGTCAGTTCTCTTCTGGGAGATGCATGGGTGAATCACTAGTAACCATGGAGGGTTTCTAGCCACAAGGAGAGGCTATTAGACCTCTTAGTTTGTTCATATCTGTGTAATGTATGGTATCGTTGTTAAGTAATGGCTATTTATTATAGTTTTTGATATCTGCTGTAAGGTGCCTTAGCAATGTGTCATTATGCCACTGATGCACAGGTTAGCAGTTATTTTAAGTATCAACTTTATTGCATACGTCTTTGTTCTTTACTGTCTCCACTTCCCCTGCTTAATAAAGGAAGTATTCCAGTATTCCGCACATCCTTGATTTTTTCATTGCCTGTTTATATAAACACAAAAAAAGAGACAGGAACTAGAAAACTGCTGATGTTAGTGCTGAAAGATGTCAACCCGTACCATTTGCCAGAAGGTGGTTCTGTTGAAGAGGGTTGAGAGGATGGCTAACTGGAACATTATGCTGTCCAGGCAAGTTGGGGTGGTTAACAGAGGCCTGTGATCCTTGGGTGGGGGGAGACTGAAGTTTTTCTTTATCCCAAGAACCATCACTGCTGCCTGTGGGGAATGAATATATATTATTTGGATGAATGAAGACTCCAAATTTTTCAATTTCTGAATTTGGAAGCAAGGCCAGTATTCTAACCTTTTTTTTGCAAGTGGCAATTTTTTTAAATTTTCTTTTTTTAATATGTGGGTTGGGGCTTTAGGGTTGGGGTTTTTTTCTACCCTCTGAAAGAGGTTTTAAAAATAACTTTTTAAAGTTAAGAGTTAGCACACAAACCTAAAAGTATTAGGTATTATTCATGCTCATTCCCATGAAGTCTGTGTTTATGTATATTTTACATATACTTTTCCCATCCTTAGAAAGTAAAACTATATATGGCATTTTTTTAATGTGTAAGAGAATATTTTTACCTGAAAAATGTCTAACAAAAAAAATGTCCTGTTATGCCAATTAAAAATTAAACTACAGATATATTATGTCCTGTATTTGTAAATAAATAAACATTATGTGAACTAACTAAAAATTTAATTTATTGAAGGCACCAACATGCATGTATATATGCTTGGCTGATTATTCTATTTTGTATATTTAATTTTTTCTTCATATTATTAATTAAAATGTAAGGGATTACATTGATTCTTGCAGTCCTCTGCAAGTGGAACAGACTCACAGCAAACAAGGATGTGGACCAAAAAGTACTGAGATGAAAAATAATTCATTAATTTAAGAAACGCCCTTTTTCACTATTGCAGACTTCCTCATGACAAATAACCATAGAATTAATTAAGATACTACTAAAGGACCATAAGATACACTCTGTATAAAGAACAATAAAAATTAATATCTCATTATTAATTTGTATATTTATATGCAATGAAAAGGTTAAAATCTTCCAAACTGACAAGCTGTATTATTCTCGGTGTATACTTACACATAATGCTGAGATTGAGTGCATGTATGTTTATGCATACACAGTAATCTATACACTCACTGTGTGACTCTGTTTACCATACACAATCAATAAAAAGTGTTTGAATATATTAATAAATATGGATATATGCATGCATTCTCAGCAATATTAATATACCCATCAGCAATATATGATTGTTTTCTTTTTCATGTAGAGCACAATTTCAACCTCCTGACTTTGAAAATGTCTACTACTTTCATGGGAGCATCTCTTGATAGGGACTTTAAGGAAACATAAGATGTATTTGATCTATGCTCAGTTTCTATTTAGCATTACGGATTATAGCAAAGTGCACATTTCTGCATGTTTTTCTACATACATCCTGCTTCTTAATGAACAGCAGGGCCTGAAAAACAACAGGAATGATACCACCTTCTTACTTCAGTAGAAAGGGGATAAGCCCATTAGTCTTGACATATTTTACCATCGTTTTCATTGGATGACAAAAGCACAGAAGTTGGTAGAATTCCAATTTAATTTCTCTAGATCTATTAAAAACCTGATTGTAAAAGCTGTACAACATAGTTTATAATGAAAAATACTCCATTATTGCCATGATTTTCTTTCCCTAGCTACTTCAGGAAGACAGTTAAGGCTCAATATAAATTCTAACTCATTAGCTCAATACTGTCTCAATCCCAGTGTAAATTGTTCAGAAGTAGGTAATGAAAATTCAGCCTAAAGTCTCCAGCAATCAAACAAAGCAATTTTATGAAACAATGAAGAGAATCAATTATATGAGGTACTTTTATTATTTTACAAGAAATTTTCATAACCTTTATGCAGTGAACATACTTGAGCTGGTAAATACATGATTCGAATCTCGTGATCTCTGACAAGTGACCATGTTTTCTTGTATTTTGAGAACTGAGACGCTCCCAAAAAGCATGAACATACTTTTAAACACATAGTGAAGCAGATAAATCTTATCTGGAATTTTTTTTTTCCTTTGAATTTTATATTCTCTAATTTTTATGCTTTTTACCATTGTGATGTACATATTTCACTCCCTAACATACAGCCCTACCCCATCCTCCTGTTTTGCTATCCCTTCCAAAGAGTTTATAGCAATCCATTGCAGCACTCCATTTGTGGAAGTCATCCCACCATGTCTTCATGCTGGTGACTACACCATAATTTTCCTGCTGCACAGTGGCTTACAGCTCTTCCCCTTCGGTGGCCATGCTGTGTGCATTGCTGTAGATGCATTGCAGTTGGCCTATTGATCCTACCACCTTTATCAGGGAAACAAGGCTTAATTCCTGCGTGACTATTGTCAGGTGCTTCTGCAATTTCTAACACATCAATAACCCACTTTGCAGTCTTTGCCACCACATGGCTCTCCATCCTCTACCTCCAGTGAGATGGCAGAGCAAAGGACCTTGCTAAAACACTGTCCTTCAAACACTGGTGCACCTCTTCCAGACATCTCTAATGAGCTTGATTTTATCCCTTTCCCCCTTTAAATTCAGGTTAAAGCTCTTTCAATGAGCCTTACTAACTCCTGTTTCCTCTTTGAGAGAGGTATACCATCTCATATAGATAGATAGACAATAGATAGATATAGGAAGAACACAAATAATACGTAAATATTTATTTGTAATTATACGAATATTTGTCAGCATTATAAGGAAAATGTTTGCATTTTATAGGGCTGCTGAATTCCCAGTAATGAGGTATTTTCCCTATTTTTATCAGCAAGACCTTCTACGGTGCAGTTAATTTCATGTTACATGCTGATGTTCAATATGGAGATGGAGTCAATTCTTCTGTGACCCTTCCTAACCTGGTCAACGAATTTTGCAAGGTCAGTCATAGTTTGCCAATTATGGTTCTGCTTGTGTGGCTCAGAAATTAGAGCTTTTCTAAATCAGTACTCTTTTCTGCCTCAAAATTACAGTGTCTACTGTTTTAGCGTGATATTGAACCCAATAATAAATTGGAAGAGAGAAGACAAGCTTCAGAAAGTGAAGCATCGAAGCTACCATTCAGTGACAGTGTCTTTAATACTTGTAGTCTGCAATCATCTGTTAATATTTACTTATATGGAAAATGATTTATAGACAAAATTCAATCCATAACATTAGAAACCACTTTCAAACTTCAGAGTACTGAGCTCCTGAACACTTTAAGTGAACAGACACAAATAGTCTTGGCTATCCACTGTGTTTTTCTTATGCTAGTTAAACAGAACAGTTTTCCTCTTACAGGAAACAGTTATTTTCATTAATGTTGAAGCAAAATAAGTGTTATTCCTTAGACACTATTCATTGTCTGCACAACAAAGTGCAAGCTACCAGTTCTGTCACTTTTTACATGTGATTTTGATTTAATGCATACAGCGGTTTCAAAGAGTATTAAAAATCTGTTGCCTTCTTCCTCTTCACTTGTTGCCCTGCTGGAGGCTTATGTTTTTCCAGTTTCCATCAGTGGTTGTCAAGACTTTGTAATAGGATTAAAAGCTTGGACACCTGATATCCCTGGGTGCTGCAGTTCGCCCTCATAAAAGCTGTTTGCTTTAAATTGAGAGAAAATCAGTTTTTAGTGGCATAATTAATTAAATTATGCAAAGTGTTCCAGATTCAGCATAACACTTTCTGAAGCAGCAATTGGAAGCTCTACATTGCATTCAAACAGCATTTCAATTGACGCTGCACTAGGCTGACCATAGAGTACCATGTTCAAGGCTTTCAAGCACAAGGGATCCAATTTTGAAATGCAAATGCTTAATGTTGAGTGCTCAAACCCCATACATATGTACTTGAATAGGCAATTTGGTAGCCAACTATGTGATAGTGCTAATACAAGCACTCAAAAAATTGAAATGAAGTTCCAAATGTAAGTACACGTGCTTAAAAACTAGGCTCAGATAACTCACATTTACTCATGATGGACAATCTGATGGAACAAGAATAACAATACTTTTTCACAATTTAAAAGGCACAGTACAGAATCCATTGCTTTCCTCATCACCAATATTTCAGCACATATTTTCCATAATGTGAGTTACCTTCTCCCATAATCAGCAGTTACACAACAAACCATTATTTGTACACTGAAGTGGGTCCGTAAAAGCCTGATGCCTGGATTATTTGTATTCATTAGTAGCACAATTAGGTAGCTAAGGATGGTAATAATAAATTGAAACAATTCTGGACTGGAAGGTAACGCAGCCAAGAAAAAGAAAATGAAGCAGAAAACTAGTGTACAACATCAGCCTCGCAAACAAATGCTGATCTAAATGTAACAGGTTCGTTTTTATAATCATTACTCTTATTTGAAGACTCCTTTTCCTTTTTGCAATCCCTATTAGGATTCAGTTTCCTGAAATTTCGGTCCCTACAATGTGAACTGAACAGTTTAGTTCCTGTGATAGCCAGCAGGGATCCAGGTTCTGGAGAACTGCTGAACTCACTCTGCGGGAGACAGACCTGTCTTTGGTCAGCTGAATCTGCATCTCTTGGTTCCACAGACCACAATGACCCTTCTCCGAGACTCAGCTCAATAGCCTAAACACACAACACCTGAGATGGCCAAAATAATTTGAATCAGGCCTTACAGGGTTGGTGAGTACTACACAGCACGTGCAAGAGACCCCAAGGCTATCCAGAGGTGGAGATAAGGCAGGATACTTGAGGATATCTAAGCTAGTGGCATATATCTATGCCTAGGCAACTAAGTCAGACTTTTCGTGATTACAAGTGGTTTTTAGAAATTAAAATTAGGCTATCTGCCAGGCCCTTGGGTCTTTCCCTTCCTTTCATGTGGAAAACTTGATATTTTATGGAATTCCAGACAACACTACAAGCCTGTCTTTAGGCAAGTGAACCCCAGTCCTGGCTCAGGGATAGTTTCAGGTACCATTATATACACAAGCAATATCACATAGCAAAAACACAAAAGAGTCTGATTTCCTACTAACAACTCAAGCCACAGTGGGTTTTTTTTTTTGGTGTGCTACTGATCTCCTTTTAGTCTCCTAATCTTTCCGTTATCTTCTGTGTTTGCTGAAACAATTTGTATCTCAGCAACAATTACCAAACAAAGCATCAGTATCAGCTGTGTTGGCTCATTTTTCTGAAGTGGACTATTCATGATCTAGGCTATTTATGTCCACTGGAAAATATGTATAATCAGCATGCTGAAAATTGGTAATCTTAGCCTCCTGACAGTGAGGGAACCATTTCACAAACTGCCCAAATCAAATACTGCTGCTTTAGTCTGGTATTGTTATAAATTTTTGATTTGATTTCTGTATAATTCAGTTTCCTAAAATCAGGTGTACAATTTGTCTGCAATATATGAGTGTTGTGAGACTGTATAAAGGACACATATTTACAGATAAAGGCATTTTTCTCTGGTCTCTATATTACTGTTTCATCATTAAAGGAAAAAAAAAATCTTTGCCATTTGTAAACAGTATTTGTCTAATATTGTTGATACTTGGATTGCCACCTCTTCTTAGATCACAAAGTGATCAGGAGAAAATGTACTACGACATAGAAAAATAAGTTTCCCAAAACTTCTCTGTAACATTTTGTAGTTGGCTTTACATAAGGATTTTTCTTTTTTTTTACCCCCTCACAAGGTTTTGCATTGTTTTGGGTTTTTTTGGTTATATAATAATGTTTATGCTTTTAAATAGGCCATGAGCAATGTGAGCTCTTAATTAAAATTTTTCATAATTTTCTCTAAAATATTAGGCTGATGGATCTGGTATTTGTAGTTCTGCCTATTATCATGACAGCAGGAAATTAAAAAAAATAAAAAAACAACGCAACACCAAAAAAACCACTATTCTCTGATAAAACATTTTCCTACAGAAATATATAAAGGAGAAGCCAAAAGAACCTTTGGAATTAAATATTGTTTCTTCTTTGCTGACAACAGTAGCAATCTGAAAAATGGGTAGTAGCCTCAATCATGTAGAGTGTTTCATTCATTGTATTAATTTTATTGCATACTTGTTTTGTGGCAATAGCAAAGAAATTATAACCACTTTGCATCATAAGCCAAATTTGTACCCACTTTGCTTTTCCCATATATATGTTCTGATAATAAAAATCATATGAGAAACTGTTAATTTCTTATTTCCAGGAAATAAGATTGAATTCCAAATGCTGAATACCAGAGTATAGGCTTAATCATTAATCAGGAACTACTGAATTTATATAAGTTAATAAGTGAAACAATTTTTTTTTACGGTTACAATGAATCCCATAGAATATAGATATTTTATACTAATGCTTCATTATTTCACCCACAAGATTAACACAGGAAAAGCTTTTTAAAATTCAGTTTAATGAATAATGAAACTGTCCAAGACAACTGAAAGCTCAGCAACTCAGTTACAGGCTGTGTGACATTTACCTAAAAATAGATTTTCCATTTGTCTCCTTTTACTAATATCTAACTTGTGTTAATTTCATAGACAAAACCAGTTTATTTTTATGGTTATATGATCTTATAAGATAAAAGTGCAATTTTAGATATGCAAAAATAAATTTATGACGTAATCAAGAAACAAAATATCAGATGTGTTGTATGCACTGTGTTGAGGGAAATAAAAAATGGACCCCATTTTCCTGTCAGGTACGCCTGGGTAAATAGGTTAACTTCAGACCAGAAAGCTAGAAGTATAGCTAGTCCCTTGAGGCAGAGTTTTTAAAATATAAAGACTAATGAACCATCAGAAGTCAACCAAAAACTACATTTTCCTTATCTCTCAAAACAGTGAACATCACAAAGTATTTTGCAGACATCTCGATTACAGTTTAATGTGCTTTTGTACAATAATTTCCAGTAGTAGATAATTAATGTATTACTATATATAGCAATCACATGTAATTGTGGATACCAATATTTTCTGTGTGCTTAAGGAACAGGTAAGAGTGAATATGCCTGGCTGAGTTGTCTATAACAACATGTTTAGAACATTTTCTGAAAAATAATGGGTTTAAGTTTCTTTAAAGTAAGATCCCATTACTTTAGTTTATAAAAAAGGAGCTATCCTCATTCAATTTGTTACTCTGTATAATCAGTATAACAGACTCAGTATAATAGGCTTCCTTTTTAATACAGTGGAAACTAAGACAGGTCCAGAAACTTGCCCAAGGTGAGACACAAGTTTGAGCTTCTGAGTGATTCAAGCCTATGAGTAAGTGCCTTTGGATGGGAATTCATGATTAACATCTACACTGGTGTGATACAGGCAATTTCTCAGTTGGTGTGGACTCTGATTTTTGATCCTTACTACCCCTAGTCTGAGTTTTACAGCCTCTAATCCTATATTAGCAGTGCTCAGAAACAAAAAATAAACCAAAGCAATATACCATGTATGTATTCAGTAACTTGTCCTCCCCCTCTTTTTTATCTTTACTAAAAAAAATTCTCAGAAAGTTTTGAAAAATAATAACCTAATTACTGCCCCTTTAACACAAGAAGAAAAGTCCTGAAGATTTTCAGGACATCTAAATACGGCTGACAGTTCAGCATAAACAATAAACTAAAAGAAAAACAAATACTAGACAATCCTCAGTAAATACACTGAAGTGAAAAAATTAATTGCATAGACAAAATGCATAAAGCGAGAATGCTGTTTCCTAATGCCTTCTAGTAAACTGACATAATTGTTAGTTTGTCCACACTTTGCTCCACCTGTTTCAGCTGTGTTACAATACAAAAAAATAAGAGAAGCAAGATATATTGGGCTTGAAAGCACTGAAATTAGAAGCAAGAAGGCCTCTGTAAAATCATGTTCAATCTGTTCCAAAGAAGATGCACCAGGGATGAAAATGCAAAGCAGGGAGGTTGATATATTACAAGTAATCATGTTTATTGATGATTTGTTAAAAAAAAAATGCTGAACTAAAGAGGAATATTTCAATTTCCAGCACAAATGATGGACAAACAGTGTGTGGGCTCCAAAAGGTTGCACACAGAATGCCTTCTTGAACATCACTCTTCAGATTTTTACTCACTGAATTTTTTTAGTCATTTTCTTAGGAAGAAAGGTTAAATTATCAAAAATCAGTCCTTATTAATCAACAGATTAATATCCAGTCTTAAGCAAAGTTGATTGCAAGGTCTCCAAGCAATTACATCCCTATGCTCTCTGGGACAAGGACTGCAAGTTGGCTGCATGAAACCTCACCAGCTGCAGCAAGTTTCAGGCACTCTCCAGGGCACATGACTGCGTTTCCCATTCAGGGAAAAGGAGATTTATGTTTGCCCAGATATTGACTTAATGAGCAGCATGGGGCTGGACACAGAGGTTTCTGAATTGATGCTGTGTCTCTTCCACACTAGAAAACTGCTGTGGAAAAGTCAGAAGGCTGCACAAGCTCTGAGACTCACAGAGCCATTTCCCCCTCCTTTGGGAAGCAGGTGCTAACTCAAAGCTTTGTGAGGAATTGTCTTACTTTTGAGTTGCCTGTAAAGCTTTGATTTAGCTCTCTCATGACCATTCTGATATAGTCTCTAATTTTTAGGTCTTATATAGTCCTTTTGTAAATTTGCAGCATGTAATAAGCTCTGGTCTCAAAGGAATCCAGTGATGATGAATATTATTATCATGATTACTATTAAAAATTACCTTTTTCTAGCTTTTAAGTGCACAACTTCACTACTTCGATGTTATTTGAGCACATATGTATGTATCTGTGCACACTTCTACCTTTGTCTCTCACACACACACACGGAATGTGTAAACACATAAATGATACAACAAATGGTCAGTTTGATTTTACTAAAAAGTATCTTCTTTTCACATACTTGGATTTGTAAATGGAGCATAATTGTCCACCAGCTCAAAATCCAGTTTGTTCAGCCTAGCAAACAAAATCATACTCTGCTTCCTTCCTTCAAGAATAACATATACATTTTCCTGTGTTTGGCATGGAGTGAAAATCATTATTACATCACAGCTGATATTCAGCACTTCATTATGCCAGAATAACTTCGTTGTACACTTAAGCCCTCAGGGTTTTTTCTGTAGTTCCATGTCCCAAGACAGATGACTGTACCATTCCGTTACCTAAAGGAGGAAATCTTACCTAAGAGGTTATGGATCCTGAGTCCTGTTTCAGGACTGCTGAAACTGTTTCTGCACATGATTTCTTGTTTTCTCAGGATGAAAAAAGTGACAACTAGTATGATCAGTAATAACAATAGTAGTAGTAATAATACATGACAGTTAGAGCAGGTGGACACTCCTGGCCCCAAAGGGCTTACAGTGCGAAATTACTGAAAGAAGCACTACATAAAAACAGACAACTGGCTACAAGGAATTTCCCTCAGTATGAAAGATCTACATATAATTGCATATCTGGTTTAATTGCTTCTCTCAATTGCTGTTGTTTATGCCAAAAAGGATAATTTTCTCTGTGAGATTTAGTCTACTAACATTCTCTATTTATGTATTGATACCCTACTCTACTCAGAACTGCTGCTGGTTTTTTTCTGACTGGAGCCTTACAAAAATGATCAAAGGTAAAATCTTCACACAAAGGCAGCTAAAAGTATGAAATTGGATTAAGAGGGTAGGAATGTGAAAGTGATACATCTTAAACAGTAAATTTCTCAAATATTTGCTTGGATTTTTGTGATCTGGAGGGAAGAAGGGTGTTAGTACTTTCTAATTTATTTTGATATCTTTGTTTCTTTTTAAAATGGAAATAAACCACTATCTTAAAATTATTTAACACAAAATGTTTATTTACTTCAAAAGATCTCTCAATCACTGTTACCAAGATCCATCTCCAGAGGTAAAACTTTTCACCTAATGTGAAGAGACAAAAGTGTCAAGCTATAGTGTTTGACAAAAAAGCCTATTGTCATTAAATGATAGCATGTTATGATAATTTATTCAATATTGGCTTTAGAGTTGCCTCTTTTTTTTTTCCTGTAATAGTTCTAGGACAAGGAAGTTCACCTAAGCTATTATACCAAGATTTAGTACTCTGAACTTTACCAAGCCCTCATGAATTTTATTCATTGTAGTAATTCCTGTATCTTATATCAAACTGATTTGTGAAGAATGCACACATCTTTTAAGTGTACTTCAAACAATATCTTTAGCTGTGTCTTAGACAAAATTACTAGCAAGCTATTTACATCCAAATCTCATTTAGTAAGAATTAGAATGTTACACTCTTTCAATGATCAGAAAAAGACGTAAACAGACATCTTACTATATTTCCTAGCTCCATCGATCTTCCTTTGCGATCAATAATTCATCTGATCAGAGATGAGGGGAGTTGCATAACAGGAGAGACAATAGGTAGCCAAAATTTTTTTTTCTTCACCCTGCCTTGACTCAATCAGGGACAATGTTCTCCAGGTCAGAGCTGTGGGGGTACAACTTTGAGAAAGACAACCTCTGTTCCCAAGTCTCTTGCACATCTGAACTGGTCTGAACAAGTTTTGACCAGTGTATAATTGGTGGCTATTATTTAATAACATGGTGGGCTAGATGCCTTCTCAGCAACCTGTGTTCAGTCCTCTGCACACCCAAAGGATAAAGATGTTTCTGTGTGTTAAGTCCCTCAGACTTCAGCCCTACAAACAAGATGGTACCACCACACATTAGCAATTCACATTGATCAGCTCACTATAGAATGACAGAATCATAGAATGATTTGGGTTGGAAGGGACCTTAAAGATCATGTAGTTCCACACCCCTGCCATGGTTGTGGGGGTTGTATAAGCTTTTAGTAGGTTATCACTCATCCTAAATTTCTCAAAACAAAAACACCTTATCTGGGGATCTGGATTTCACTGTGGTGGCCAAGAACCCGAAAGCTGCTCGAAATTTTTCTACTACTAGATCTAGCAATTTGCTGCTTAATTAATACAAACAAACAAACAAAAAACCATCTTAGTTTTAGATTAAAAACTATTTAGGTTTAGACCTTGAACTAAAATATTGGATAAGGGCCAGAAGTTTTTCTGATGCTTCAGGAAAAATTATGCAAATTTTTTTCAAATTCTAAAAAAAGTTTTTATTCTGATTTAAGATTTTTGTTTCTCTAAAATGAAAGTGAACATTTTTTCAGAAGCCTTGTTTTTCGAAACCATCTCTCTGGTGTACGGTCAATATAGATTTCCAACAAAAATAAAAAGCTGCATTTCTCGCTTTTAAATCATCAAGACATGAATGCACAGACAAATCGCTAAGAGGAAACAATTATCCCAGAAATCAAGTCCTAGAATTCAAATTTGGCCTAGAGGCCAAAATAAGTTAGAGTGGTATTCTTAGAAATAGAATTACAAGTAGAAGCACCTGACACTTGGCATACAAATTCGGCACGCAGCTTACATGCCCTACAAGATACAGAATACATCATTCCACAATTATATTCTAAAACAGGAAAACATCTACAAATAATTTTAAAATATCTTTCCCTTTAAAATATTAAGACCAAAATCCTGTTTCCATTGAATTCAGTGAGACTTGATTAAGGCCAAAACTTCATTCTGGTTGCTTTGATGTACCAGTCTGAGCATAGCTGAGTGCAAAGACACACATCCTAATCCAAAGGAGTGCCTATGCATGTTAGCTCAAAGGATAGACAAATGCTAAAAATTGGCTAAAAATTTTATTACCTTGTGTCTAATCTTTCAAGGGATAAAGTATGTTACTTAAATATGAGATATATGATAACAGAATATTTGTCCTGTAAAACGATTCACTAAAAAAGAAAATTTAAATATGGAGACTACCCTTAGTTTCCACAGGGATTTCTGCACAGTCTTCAGGATTGACACTGTGTTAAAGTATTAGTACAATTTTTCAAGCAGATTAGTCTGAACACATTGCTTTGAAAAATTTAAAAAAGAGAACAGATAGCAAATGTCACTTTTTTAGTAGCTACAAAATGCAAACTCCAAGTGTTTTAACCTAATGAATAAATGAGTTTGTCCTTTATGTATAAAATATAGTTTGTGTTTGTTGCACAAGTTTTTTAATAATAGATGAATTTTAGGTTTGCTTCAACATATTCAATAAAGTGTGATTAATTTGGTTTTTCAAAAATGCAAACTAGACATTACTATATTACTCTGCAAAATGCACAGCTTGCAACATTATTGTCTCTGTGGGATCTTAAATTGAATTGTAAAATGTGTCTTATTTCCAGTTTGATTTATGTAAGAAATTTCAGTGGATAATGCCCTTTTTGAAGTTTCAGTGCTTTCTCCAAAGAAAAAAATACATAACTAAAAATCATGACATAGCTTATTATAAATCACAGCAAAGTTTTATCCTTACTTAATGTTCCACTTAAAAATCATATACTGATGCTACATATTAGATTCAATTCAATGAATTAACTTTTTTTGAAGCTTCGTATTATGACAGATTATATAACGCATTTTTGACATGTTCTGTGATTTTATTGCGATATTCTAAGTAATTACCAAATCTCTTTTTCTCTAAAAAAGCTTTCCTGTGCCCTGAGAATTAATCTATGATACCATTTAACTTGGCTTTTTGAAGTAAATATCACTAGATAAAAAGCCAGCTGGTTCTGAATAATGGGATACTTGAATGAATGTATTAGTGTTTGAAAATGAGAGTACAAATCTTTTAAAAAGATTAATTTCCATAAGAAAGATAGCTCACAGATCTACAAAAGAATAAATTCAAAACATAATAAACTGGCAGAAAGAGAGGTAGATTAAAGTAAAGGCAGCAGCACCTTGTTATTGCAGCTGTTGTATAGCAGTGATTCTGTATCAATTACAACATTTGGTAGGTATGGGCAGCCTCTTCAAAGGCTTCAGCATAAAGCTTGAACCTGGAATACACAGCACACCCTATGTAATAACTTGAGTGATTAATTTTTTTTTCTTAACAGGACATAACTTTTGTTCCTAACAATTGAGTCTCTGGGAAGAGTTACAAAGACGCTTCTGACTTTAATGTGAATAGCTAACATCAGTTTTGTTTTTTATTAAAGATTTGGATATGAATTTATCTTTATCATGGAAAGAGCTTGGCTTTATCAACACACGCAAATGCTGACATCAGCATGTAAGCTGACTTTTGTTGTCCTATGGACTTTATTTTCAATATCCTGTTTCAAAATATGTTTCCTTGAATGGGTCTAGGATTCTGTGCACACAATTGCTTTGGCTAAATATTAATGAAACAAAGCTTGCTGATGCCACTAAATACTGTAGGTTTGCATAAACAAATGCTGAGCCTCAAAGAATTAAATCATACTGGGACAAACTTTAAAGTACATGAGGTGTTTTTTTGTTTTTTGATGATAGGATTAATCTAGTTTCCATCAGATCTGCATCAAATTTTTCACTGGTAGGATGGAAGCCAGTTTGCTCCTAGTAACCTATTCTGGGCAATCTAGTGCATTTGTCCAGAAACAGTATCCTCGAAGGATGCTATAAAGCACTGTATTAGTGAAGTGCAGGGAATTGCACCTGCCAAATCCAAAAAACAAAGAGCAAGACTTTCTTCTATGGTAACAGACATCAAGTGCTGAAAATGCTAGTACCAATATCATTTGGGCAACAGGAGTTAAGTGCCCCAAAATAACATTCTTTTCCTGCAAAACTGCTGGAGTGCAGGTTTGACAGACCTGAATGTCTGGGCCATATCAGAGCAGCTGCAGAAGAGTAGCAAGTTTCTAAAAAAGTCTAATAGGCATTTGAAACACAATTGCAGAAAATTCTTAGTCAGACTCCGATGGATTTGCAAGTGATCAGAATCAGGTATTCTAGTGCCACCTTAATGAAAAATTTTAATTCCTTCCTCAAAAGCTTAGAAGTATTAAAACAAAATGAAAATATTTGAATACTGAAATATATATCTCTTTCTATCCTGACTCATTCTCTGTGGAAGCAGAATCATTGCTGCTGTTGGCACCTAGAACAACGAATAATGGCCTGAGGGCAGACCTTCAGGAATTTTAGATAAAAATTTTAGACGAAATTTTAAAAACTTATAATGGTGATTACTGAAAACATAGTCTATACATAAATTGTACTATGTACATAAATTTACACAATTCTTATATACATTTAAAAGATAAATGTCAACATAATTTTTTTAAAGCATCTTAACAGAAAAATTACAAGGAACATCGCAATTTAAGTAACATTTGTAACATAAAAGTTGTAAAAATATTCAGAACTGGACTGAAGTACCTAATCCTGAACTTCCATTTTTTTCTTGTATTTTTTCAGTTCAATTCAGCATCTGTTAGTTTATATCTTGTCTTATATTTTTATGGATTTATTAGATATATAATACACATTTTTCTGTATGTGTATACTTTCTACATCACTTAAAAAAATTTCTAATTTCAGTGTTTTTGAGTTACTATATTTCAAAATTTATTTTGCATTCTATATTTTTTTAAATTTTGCCATATTACTAACAAGTGAAATGAAAGCAGATACTGAAATGGTGACATTTCACATAGAGGACTATAATCAGACACTGATGCAGACTACAAATGACCTGCTTTTATGAATGCTTTTCAAAATAATAGAGCAGAATGGGAGAGAAAGCAAAAATTTGGTATAAGGTCACATGATCAAAGGTAATAAATAGTTAACAATTAGAGTTAATAGTTAGTCCCTGACAGTTGAGCCCAAGTAAGTGGCCATGTTGTACAACAGAACCTGTTACCCTAAACCTCAGCCATGCCAAGAGCACTGCATGGTCAGCAGAGACCCATAAGGAACGAATTATTAAGCCATGATGACTCACAGATTTTCTTTCAGATGCTCATCCCTCTTGTCAGAGATCATTAGAGAAATAGTCTACTGAATATGCAAGCACACAGGACACTTGTGAGCACTATAAATGTCAACTATAGCATGCTTTCTGTACTATACAGTTACACTGCAAGGCACAGAAACGCCTGCTGCCCCCCCAGATAATGGCAGACTTCAGTGAAAGAAGAACCAAGTCAAAAGACTAGAACTAGATCTGTGCAACAGCTGCAATGACTCATCTCAAAGATCATACTTTCCTCCATTATTTTAATTTGCTAAGTCAAATAAACTGCCAGACTCCCTTGTACACTTTGAGAACACTACAGACCTCCACACAGGAATGAGCTTTCAGCAATTAAGAATAATTTGAGCCGAGTAAATGAAAGTAAAAACAAATCAGGGAAGTATTTCAAGATTAAGGCAAATGTCTATTGCAATGCAACTGAAAGGTCTTTAAACATTACAAATAGTTCACTTTAGAATTCAGTGACATTTACTACGAAAAGATGTTTCTTTTTAGTCTTTGTTAAAAATGGCTGCAAAATGTTTACAGCAATTTTCTGAAAGCAACTCCAGATTCTTTTTTAATCATACTACTTCAGGAAAGCTGCTTTTAGTTAAAATACAAAAATCATAGTTACAAGGTTTCTGCAAACATAACTGCCATTCCATTAAGGAAATGGCACAGCAAACAGTAAATAGTGGCCCCAAGGGAAATGTAAGTATTGATTTTATTACTATGTTGGTTGGGTTGTATTTGCAATTGTCAACTCTAATTTTAGGCTGTGCATTAAGTATCCTTATAATAGCTTAAGGAAAAGACCAAATATTAATTAGAACATATTGATAATGTTTTTATAAGTCTTAGATTTAGTGCTTACCAAGCATATGTTTTGAAACCTACTTCTTGCTTGTAAACGTAGCTAACAAATGAATAGGCAGAAACTATAATTACATGGATTATATGATACTTTTTTGCATCACAGCATCTACTGGATGCAATTACTTTAAAACTAAATTGAGGTGCAAAGATATTTCTTATTGCACATCACCATGCTATGGCAAATAAGGTTGAAGGCACTGATGAAATACAAAATTGTAAGTACTGAGATTGATTATGACTTTCATCCCAGCAACTGCTTTTTGATAGTCAGATTCCTATTCACCATTTAGTCTCTAAGCATAGATGTCTGCTACACACAGAAACTGCAGAACAGTTTATATTTGCAGATACTACTAAAGGTAATTCATGTCCTCTTTTTCCTAGTCTTTGATTAATTTAAAATGGTACTTACATAAAACCAAGCTTATTATACATTATCATTTGTTCCTGATAATATCCACATGTTCTTAACTAGCAGAAGACTCATGACTCACTTTAGTATTATACTGCAAAAAGAAAGTAGCAGACAGATTAAAGTAACCAACAGAAAATAAAGGTTTAATGCTGCATCTTCAAAGTTGCACAATCTTCCTATATGAAATGGCATATGGTAAGTATGTGGTGATGGTAATTTCAAACAATGCAAGACTGATTGGACAATTCACAGGAAAAGGATTTCCTATCCACATGTACTTCTCATTTCAGTTTACAGTGTGACTCGCACAAACGGTACATTACAAGTGCCAGCTGAGGTAGCTGACACTTCAGAAAAATCAATTCCTCATATATTTCTTGCTTAATGTGTTTAATATCTAAAGGTAGCTAAAACCAACTGTTTGTGCCACCTACAGTGTAGTGAACTCTTGCAATTGTATCACCAATCCTGATATCATTCATACTTCTTAAAAATCTCTGCTACAAATACATGAGGATTTTAGCATCTCAGTTTAGATTAAAAAAAAAATTCCTGTTTCTTGCAGTAGTATGATGCAATCTCTCAAATTAGGTGGCTGTCCCTGTGACTGGGTGAGCACTACTATCTGAGGGACACCTCCCCAGGCACGACCATACTTCCAGCCCTCTCAGGGACCTTCAGGCTTCTGGGGTGCAGCTGGATATCTACCCTGGCTTTATTTACCTCTGTTGACTAGGTTTTACAATGTTGTCAAGCTTTGTTCTAAACCTTAAGAAAGCAGATTACAATAACAGTACTGTCAAAATATTATTTTTCAGGCAAATGGCTTGCAACAGTTCTGTACCTATCTCAGAATCTACACGTACTGTTCAAACATGCCAACTGCTGTTTGGCAAGCTTGACAGGTTTCTTCTATTCTCTTGACAGAGGAAATTAAGACCTTACTGAATTTTTTCCTGCCCTTACCCACACTATCTGTGTGGAGCATGCATAGGGACAGATTTGCTTCATGGAATGCGGAGAGGGCATATCTTTGTGGCTCACTGTGCTCTTCTCTCATACCCAGAAAGAGCCAAGCTCACAAGGTACCACAACCACCACTTTGTTCTCCAACAAAGCAGAGCCTCTTGTAGAGCTGGCCTGGGAGCTGGACAAGAAAAGGCTTTCCATATGTATCCTCTGCAGATTATACAACCTAATAGCCTCTGCAGAAGCCTGAAGGTGAATAAGCTGGAGTATGTTATGTTTGGCATGTACCGATGCACGCAGATGTATAAAAGTTCAAGGACCACATTTGTTATGCGTGTATTTATACTTTCTTTCCTCCCAGGGGACATCGAGATCTTAGTCTATTAAAGTGTAACTAACACTTAGGTGGTGCACAGTGGATTGTTCGTGGTCACCTGATAAAAGTAAACTTCCTTATTCATGCTTGTTACTAAAATCTGTGGCTATTGATTTCACTCAGCTGTTATGTATATTATACAGCTGTATCTTTGCTACCAGATATTTAAAGCAGACATAAGAATACACAAATAAAATAATAAACCTAAATTACAGGTTTTATTTCATAAGTTATACATTTTCTGCCACAGTAGAGAAGGGCTCCAGCAATGTAAGTACAAAATGTCTGTAAGAAAAAGGAAATGCAGACTTCTAACTGTGTCAATCAGAATGCATTGAGCCCTGATTAAGCTATTTTTTACACTGGATTTTATATTTCAAGAAAATGTAATATTCTTAATATAGTAATTTCTGAAGGGACATATAATAATCAATACCCATAGTGCAAGGCAGTGGAATATGTTAAAATTGTTAAACTGAATATTATTTCAGTAATGTTTCTTAAAATAAGTTGCTTCTGTAAATGATGACATTATATGATTATTTGAAATTCTTACTAAAGAAATCTCGTTTCTGTTATTATTGTCTAACAAGACCACAATGTTGCATCATTTAACAGGCCTGAGAAGGCAGGCAACAGAAAAAAAAAAAAGTCTTTGAGTTCAAACATCTTTGTGTATTAAGCAAGTAAACCCATGTAACTTCATGTTTAGCAATAACAACTCTATACTGTTTCTCAAAGAAAAATCCACTGTGCCTGTTTCAATCATGCCAGATGTTATTACTAGTATTTATTCTTGTTAAAAATTTGAATTATAGCAGGAGAGCCTGCAACTTTCTTTTTTACATCAGAATATGTATTATATATAAGAAGAAGAAAGGTAAGCAAATGCCAGGATTACGTGAACCTAGGGAAAAAGAAAAGAAATAAAGGAACCAGCATTTTATATTACTAAAGTAACATTAACAAAGTCACTGACAATTTTAAACAGGGTTTATTTTTTACATACTCAGAAATAAAAGTGTTTACTCTTAGACAAATCTCTGTTGTGGTGATGAAGAGTGCACTGTCCCTAAAAGCTTCAAATCTTCCCCTTGTACACCCTTACAAAAGTTCAGGGGCGATCTGGTGCTCAGAGACACATTCTACCCCTGCTAATACAACCTTCTGCCAATACAAGATAGCGCTGATGAGACTGCTAGTTTTCTCCCAGGGAGACTGGGTTATATTCCTGGAAGCAGCTGAAACTAAAGGGAGTTCTTAATTTTAGTGAGGAGGTTAAAGAATTCCAAAATACACACCACTCAACTCACAGGAATTTGGAATGTGTTGCGTAAATAGCTCTAGCTGGTGACATTTTCTAAGGCTAAACAAGCTGCTTGGAAAAATGGTTTGTGCTGAGTCTTAGAATCACTAGTAAATCAAACAACATCAGAAGTTCACAACTTGCTTAACACAAGGTCCTAAAGGAAGTTTAAAAATAATAATCCTAATTTTATTTCAGCATATGAACTGATTACTCTGAATGTATTTGAACACATAGAAATCAGAAGGGTTTGATATGCAAACCTTCTGAAAGAAACTCCGAGTTTCTCTTGCGTGAACTGGTTTCTCATACCACAGATGGTAGCCCAGGAGGGGAAATGAGTTCTGCAGACTCACCACCCACCGGTAGGGGAAGGGAGGGAGCAGACACTGAGGCTAGTTTTGACCCTACCCCCCAGAATACCAGGCAGAATTGCTTCAAGTCACAATTTCCTTCTTATGCTGCTCCCAGGGCAGCATGCAATTATGTACTGCAACTGGCTTAGGGCAGGCTGGGTCCACAATTAGTCCCTTGACCTTGCTGAGACTAACAGTGTGAGTAAGGTGAGCATGACATATCTCTCTCTCAAAATTCTCAATTATTTTATGCAACTAATGTAACAGTAATTTCCCTGCATCTTAAAGAAATTGCTCACTATCATAAAAAGAGACTTGCCTATAAACTCAACTAAAAAGTCAAAATGATAGTTTTAATTCAAAGTTTCCATAGCTTTCTCGATAAAATGAGTATGAATATAGATTGTCGCTTTATTTCTACTTTCCATTAAAAAGCATAGGATTTTCTTCTACTTTCCGTAATAGGTTTATTAGTTATAGCTCTATTACAACAATACTCAAGGAAGTTCCATTCATATCATAGACAATTATCTGTGATAAAGCTCATGGCAGAAACTGTAGATGGAATAAATGCTGACATGGGTACATTAATGCACATGCCACTCACATCGTGTCAGGTACAGCTACCCCTTAGGTTTGAAGATACAAATGCTCCTTTCAGCACTTTGGCATATCTCAAGTAATTAGAAGCCATCTGCTGAAATCTTCTACGTTCAGTCTCAAACAGCCATCTTGAAATGGTTCAGGCTTTATGTCACGCTGGAGGGCATACCTTTCCCTCCATGCTCAAACTGAAAGAGGCCTCAGACAGTGAGTAAGAATGAGATCATACAGAGAAAAAACCACTGACAGCAGTCTGACCTAGGCTGTCCAATTAATCGTCAGTGAGTTAAAACAATGCAAACTCATTAAACAAACAAATACAAATTCAAAGTTCTAAATTAAAGATGAAATATGGGTCAGTTTGGGACCCAATCATTAATTAAATAATCCATATGAGCCGATTAAAATAGTCTATCAGGAAGAACTGAGGTAGGGAGAGAGAGCTCAGTTAACCACAGAGCAAGCAGAATGTGCTTCTTCTCATCTTGTAGCCAAGATGCAACATGCATCAACTGTGTACAAGTAATGGGCACAGAAGCTGGTATCCATGGTTGCAGAGGAAGACTTTTCAGGGCAACATTAAAATACCACAGCAAACATAGCTCCATGAAAAGTCACTATTTTTATCTTCCAGTCAGAGAAGCCCCATGGGTGGGGTTGTAACCTTTCTGTAACACCTGCCTTACACACACAGTAGAAAAAAATGATTATTCCTTACTGTCTAAAAGGTCACTTAATGAGACAGACATAAAGAATAAAACACGCCACAGAATACTCTTTGAATGATTAATCATACTGAGTTCTAAACCCATCATGAACATGTGATCAGATTTCATTGATATTTTCTGTAAGGTGTATACAATACTGTACAGTGAGGGAGTTACCACAGAACAGTTGCATACAATAAATAATAAATGGAGAAAATGCCCAATCATAAAGTTGAAGAACATTTCTGGGTGCACAATATTAATGGAGATCAAAAAGGCAACTAACCTATGTGTAATACATGAGTAGTGAGAAGTAACCTCCAGAACTTCCATGTAAATCAGTTAGTTATATAGCACACTGGGTCAAGGTTTAGTGAAGCAACTTCTCAAAACCATAAAAATCACTTATTGGAACAGCTGACTCTACAGCATGTATGACGAGATGATGCTTTTTAGTAATCCTGAGTAATTGGAGATGTTGCTTTGGCCAGCAACCATAGTTGGCTTATCAAAAGCAGTCACAGCAATGTAATTTAGACAGCTCTCACAAGACAGGTGTCATAATGTGACCCTAAAAAACCAGATTACAAAGTCCCTGAATCTACTTCATTTCAAAGGACAAAATTGGTCATGAAAGTCTCATAAAGTCTAGATCCCTTTCTACACCATCTCTGCTACACTGAGCACAACACTGAAAATGGAGTCATTATGCAGACATGCTTCAGAACCTGATCTCCCACACAGCTATGATTAAGAATGTAAGCATGAATACAGCAAATATCAACATACAGATTTTTTAGCCTAATCAAAAATGAAAATATTCAAGACTATGCCAGCTATTTTTTAGTTAGAATGAAGCAAATTTTTCAGTTAGGAAATATGAAAGGACAATACAGTACAAATACACTTTCAGAAATCCACATAGAAATTTTGTATATGATTTTAAGGATATATTGCTCAGAAATACAGAATATTATAAAAATAATTTGGAGGATTTTGCAAATGGCTATTGAGTGAAATTAATTTTTTATAGGAGAGTTTTTCATTGCAAAGAACTCTACCAAGTTTTCAAAATTTAAAACAATTATCTAACATCCTTTGTCTATGCAGGTTGCACTAATATCCTTGAGTATGAATTCTAAAGAACATTAATCTTCACCTGTTCGACAAAAGTTTCCTAATTACACAGAACCCTACAACAAGTGCACTTTTCCTTACTCAAATCACTGCAGTCGTACCCCAACAGTGCCCATGGTATAATTATTTTTGGCTGACGAACCAGCAAAACTCACCTATCAATAATCAATTAGTATGTCAGATTGAAGCTGTATTACAATACTATTTTGGAAAGCCAGTAATATATCTATCTTTCCTTGACAGAACAATTAATCACATGTTAAAGGTGGTTTCTGCACATAGGGCAAATTTCTGCTTGTGACCACAGAAGTATCCAGTTGAGTCCTGGCTGAATCTCCTCCAGCTCATCCCATCTCTACATGGGATGGGATCCCATCACTATATGCCTACATAAATAGCTTATCCCCATTAAGAAAAGCCTAGAAGAATAATTTACGAAGCGACAAATCTAAAGACACTCAGAGGGTGAACAGAGAAGGCAGAGGTATTAAACCTTTTCTGTAACCTCCCTTATGCACCATAGCCAACAACAGAAGCCCCTGAGCTGAAGCTTACTAGCTGGAGAACACAAAAGCCAAGAAACCTCAGGAGACATTTTGTCAAAAGGCAAACAGGGTCCACTGTTAGGCAGTATTATTCAAAGACCTGGAAAAAAAGCAGAAACACGCAGTGCCTCTAGAATTTGGTCAGTAGCTTCAACCACAGGAAAAGCCAAAGATCTACTAAAATTGCCTTAACTATGAAGTTCTGTAATTAAAAGTGAAATCAAATAGAGAAACGAGGAGCAGATGTTGGTTTTATTTCTGTATGTTGACTTTATTAAGGAAACATTTCCCCATTCTCCTCCCCCAAGACATCCTTTTCTTTCATTTATGTGCTATGATTCCTATTATTTTCTTTTCCTACTAAACAACCGTAACCTTCATCAGTACAAAGAAACCATTTATGTCTAAATTCTTGTTGCACTTGGGATTTTTCTTTATGTGTTTTGCAATTGTTGTAGTTGATTTATAACTTTTATGTCTCAGATGTAAAATGGAAGTAGAATACAATCTTTTTTACTCTGCTCTGATTAACACCTGTAAGAACACTAGAGATATACAAAAATAATCTTTTTTTATTTTTTATAAAAGAACTCCTTCTCTAATTACTTTGTTTTAGAAAGCTACTGAAGACCTCCCTTGATAGGAATTAAACCAGCACCCCGTTGGTGCTTTATTGTCTCTTGAACAAAATGATTTATTGTTTGTAGTCTGAAAGCAAAAAAGGAGGAAAATTACATTTTCTTGTACCAGTAGCCCTATTACTTTTTCTATACTATTCTTTGAAGATTACAATAACCAATATTATAATGGTACCAGAAATAGTTAACTCTAACAAAGCTACTTACACAAAAGCAGTGACAACTGAGATCACTGTACCTCATGATGATTTAACCTGAGATGTTAAATCTTGTGTTTCTTACTTCAGCATGACCTGCTATAATGTTCAATTTTCAATTTATCTCCTAC
Organism: Vireo altiloquus; assembly: GCA_013396875.1. Classification (NCBI taxonomy): domain Eukaryota; kingdom Metazoa; phylum Chordata; class Aves; order Passeriformes; family Vireonidae; genus Vireo; species Vireo altiloquus. Next base: position 198,045 of record VZRF01012349.1, read on the forward strand.
CCTGGAGTCTGGACATAACTGATTTTTTTAAAACTATTTTTAAGGTTTCAAATAAAGAAAGTTTAATTAAGTAGGAACTGGCAAAAAATACAAGAAAAATTGTCAAGAAGAGGAAGTCAGAAATCCTTTATGTGAGTCTAAACTATGAATAGCAAAATAGTTTTAAGATGATTTATTTTCTGTATCAATGAGAATTTAATGGTTTTTTTAAATACATTGATTAAAAACTCTAAGCTCTTACTGCTTATGGAAAAAGTGTTGTAAATGGGCAAAAGAGGTTTGTACCAAGCTGCATACCTAAATCCGAATGTACGAGATGTGGATATATGTGCACGTGCACAGCAGATAAAGAGCTGGAAATTCAAAATGCCTTTGTCAAAAAAGAGGTCACTATAAGAGTGATTGTGTTGTGAGTGTAGGAAGTTGTTTATCTTCCAAACTTCCAACAACAGCTCTTTCCCCACATTTTTCAGCAATTCCAAGGAAATTAGGTTCAGTATTAGCAGAACATACTCCAACCCACCCCATGAAGTTCTAGAAGTGCATTTTTGTGAAGCTGGCTACAGTTGGGGAAGTATTTAACAAAGGGATTTATTTTGATTTGGATGAGACAATTAGAAAACTACTGATATTCCATGAGAAAAGAGCCAAAAAATGAAAACGCATCATATTCTTAATGGAGGTGTTTGTTGGTACCAGCTCAGGATGATATGCATAATGGAGAGAACATGAAGTCGTGAGTATTTCCAGAAAACTCCTTTAGGCCCGGTAATAACCACCACCATTTATGTTGTTTCTCTTTATAAACTGATTCTATTTAGACAAGGCTGAGAAAAATTGCTAAAATAACTTTAAAACAGGTAAGACATCACAAAATCATACCATTATTTAAATACTGGTTATTAGTTGCACCAATCCCATTATTAATTCTGGATGTTATAGAAAGGAGAATCTTTTAAATGATCCTTAATATAAGCGTAAATCAAGGCAAGCAAGAAATTTTGAAATATTTTCACTATCTTACTAGTGACACTATTTGCTCCCCAAGTCAAGGGAACTGTGTTGCACATGGCACTGCAAGCTCTGGAGGTCTATTCAGTCACCTGCTGTCATTTCAGGTGCCCTGCTGTGGTGTCCGATGTGCCCCCACAGGGCTCACAAATATGACAGGGCACCTACCTGCATATGATCTCTGCCATTCAGGAAGCTGGAGGCCAAGAGAGATGCCTGAGGGCATTCCAAATGGTACAAGGTACCTGTGCTGAATCAAGTTGCTGATGTCTTTCTTGCTGGAAGTACTTTCAATAACAGTGAATTGTCAGAGAGTAGGAAACTCCGTAGCAAGCTGCATAATGCTCACCCAAAAAGCCTGAGTGGAACACTTTTCTCTTGTAATCTTTAGAAAGTCTCCACTGCATTGTCCAGAAAAGTGTGAGTTATACCCTGTAATCTTCAGTTAATAAAAAAAAAAAAAATCATACCCTAGTCTATGAATTCTTGCTCATTTAAGCTTAGACATAATTTAGGATATTTAAATGCATATATCCTAGAATAAAGTTTCTATTTTTAGAACACCTTTCCTTTTAGCAAAACTAGGTGGAATTAAACAAGAAAATTACATACTTGAGATGTGAGAAACTGAAGTATACTCAAGTATAATTTTAAACAATGTTATGTCCTATGATGAGTTGACCTTCTATTCTCCTTAACCCTTTTTTCCATCAAAGCCACCTACACCCACTTTGCCTTCTGTTTCTCTAATCTGCAATTATTTATGTTTTCTTCATGCTGCTCTATCCACCATGGGAGCAAAATTGTATTTGGTGAAATATAGAGCTAATTATACCATGAACCCAGCAACAAAAAGACAGAGCAGATGTTACTTCAGACGTGCTAACAGTCCCTATGCTTAAAGCACACATAGTAAAGGACTGAACTCAGTATTTGAAAAAAAATAAAAAACAAACCATGAAGGGCTTAAACATGTGGAAAGAAATTAGCACAAAACTCAAACAGAATGACATATTTAATAGGCTCTAAAGCATTTATTCAGTGGTTTTATTCAGCACTGATTTTGCATTAATTCAATGCATATGTGATGCTATACATGGGGTCAAATATTGCATATTAGGCAATTATGCTCAACTTCTTCTGATCTCAGTAACCAGTTTTCTTGAGGACCCTTTTCCCTGCCCATCAACAATCTGTCCACATCTTTATGTACCTAAACATTTCCCAAAACACTGAAAATACATATAAGTGTAGAGGAAAGAGAAGAGAAGAGAAGAGAAGAGAAGAGAAGAGAAGAGAAGAGAAGAGAAGAGAAGAGAAGAGAAGAGAAGAGAAGAGAAGAGAAGAGAAGAGAAAAGAAAAAAGAAAAAAGAAAAAAGAAAAAAGAAAAAAGAAAAAAGGTCCTTTCTAGAGATTTTTAGATTTTTCCCCACTGTAAGTAAGCAAGAGTTAGAAAACGGACCTTAAAAATGAATCAATAACTGGAAGACAATTTGGTGTTTACTATAAAAAGTTTATCAGGATTATAGTGAGGTATTTCAGCAGCCTATAGGGTAGCCTCTGCAGTTAGGGGATCACCAGAGCGCTCTTTCCTCCTCCCTTATTAATAAACTTTTACAAGACTATTATTTCTCTTTCTCTACCACAAGTAAACTACTTCAAAACTAAAATAAGTCTACATAGAGCTGAAGAGAAAATTGCAATATTTCCCTATCCAAGTTGGAAATTATTAAGGATAACTCATAAACCTTCATGTCAGGCAAAATTCCTGCAATTCCAACTATTTTGTATACTTTTATGCACTCTACATTTACCATGTACCCCCTCACCTCAGTGGAGTCTAGTGACTCCTCTGCATAGCTAAACTGCTCTATAATAAAAGTAAAATAAACTTCACTCAGTAAATACCTGATAGTTTATAGTAAGATACAAAGATAGCACATCACCAGCCAAGCTTCTACAGAGAAATTGAGACCACACAGAATTCAGCAAACACAGATTTGAATCATGAGCTGCAGAAGCACTAATACATTATCACAGTAAATCACTTTCACAGGTGTGCAGTACCACATAAGAAAGGACACTTCCCACTTCACTAAAATACACATTATCACCATACAACTAGTTCTACTCCACAAATGGGGGAAAAAAAATTAAAAAGGTTTGATCTTACATTCATCCTTGAAGGGATACAAGTCTGCATAAAATGTATTTGCCCAGTGATAAATCCTAGAGAAAGAACTCTAGTAAGAGATATCCATAATACAGAATTTCAAATAACTGCTTAAAAACACACATAACGAGACTAATCACAGTACTCTAGAAAGCAACATGTCTTTAACAGCAATCATCACAGTATGAAATCAACTTGAGCATATTACATTTGGCTGAATAATCTAAAATTGTAGAATTAAAAATAATTATTGATAAAAGATAAGACATAAAACCTCCCTAGCTGTTTGAATCTAAGAATATCAGGGGATGGAATGAATGTTGAATTTATGTTGTGGAAAATTGGTCCCAAGTTGGTTTTACACTTCATCAGAAAGCACTTTTGTCTTGTATGCAAACAGTTAATGAAGCATACCAAAACTGCAACTTTTTTGCTAGCGCTGGTGTGGTAAGAATCAGAGCATATTCCATAGCTTGCAGAATATTTAAGCAACATCATAGATTTTTCATTTATTCTTCTTTGTTTATAATGCACAATCCTATAATTTTAAATAAGATTTCTTCTTGCATTTTCAAGTATTGTTTTACACAGCTTGCAGTGGCAGAAATAGTATAGCCTTTCATATCTAAAGCATTATTTTTTGTTCCTTTACAGAGCATTCTCAAGAAAAGATGACACCAGATAAGTTACCTGGTGCTCTTATAAATTCTGAGAATGTATGGATTCTTTACAAGCTCTCATGCTAGATGTGTGACAGGTTCTAAGATTTTACAGTTGCCCCTACCTCTATTTTATTTTTGTTTTATTTTGGTTCAGCTATTCTCATAGTTGAGAACAAGAAACTAATTATTCCATGTGGATAACATATCCTTTCTAGAGAAAATAGACAGGACTGCCTCTTTCATACCAAAACTGAAACAAACATATAGAACAGGGAAGGCTTTACAATATTCTGAACACTTGCCTTTAAAAGGCTTTTCTTTCATATTGCAGTTTCATGACTTTTGCATCAAGAATTTGTCTGCAGAATTATATGTGAGTATGACAACCAGCTCAATTATCTCAACCATATATGCTCTTACGATTAACTTTGGGAAATTACTGGGCTTACACATCAGAACAAATGATGAGTGAACTCCAGTCAATCACCACATCAAAAGGAAAGTCCAACTGCAAAGACAAATGGCATCAACACTCTGCAAGAGGGGACAAAACTGCCTAAAAAATAGTGTAATGCAGGGACTGAATGCATTTATTTACTCAAGAATCACAAAGGCTGTTTTATCTGTGGAATACAGCCCTTTAACACTTATCCTGTAGAGAAGCTCCCATGAGCAGACCAAAATCATAAACACTACTAATATAGAATATATCCAATGCTCAAACTTCAGGAAACTGATGTATGCTGTTTTCTGCCATACACCCTCATTAAATAAGCCCACCAATTAAGGGCACAAAGTATAACTTTGAGCAGCCCTTGCTAAAAAGGAAAAATTAAAATTAGCTGCCATTAATAGCCTACAGGAAGAAGAATCCACCAAGCTGCACATCAACTGTACAGCCTGGGGTATGTTTCAACAATTACTATCATCAAACCCACCCAAATTATAATGGAAAAGAAGTTTGGAGCACGCCAGTTACAGTTATGACTGCAAAACTTCATAACATTTAAATTAGTAAGTCAGATGACGTTGCAATGCTTGTTCTTACGCTTTGTGTGCCACCAAAATAGATGTCATATAAATAGATTAAATATATAGTAGACCTAAACCATCTTGCATAACAGTTTCTTAAGATTCCTTATGTTTCTAACATATACAATAGCTGACATACAGCCTCTTCATTTTTATTTTTTGTTTATCATGCCATAATACACTGACAAAAAAAAATTGCTAACACGCTTATGTTTCTTACTACAGACTTGTACTACTCCACTTTGAGCAAGACTTTTACACTCATAAGAGATTTTCCAAAGGTGGCCAGCCCAGAAGGGTTTGCAGGGCCCCATTTAAAGAAATGTGTGGTAAAGCATCATCATACAGCTATCCATTTCTGGCAGAGGCAATTTACTCTCACTCGAATTCAGATAGTGAACTTATTGGAGCTCATTAGCTAAGAAAGCTGGGCTTGATTCATGTTTTAATATAAATCTTTCAGGAAAGCTCAACTGCAGCAAGAAATGGAAGTGGATATTTAGAAGACACCACTCCCTCCCTCCCTTTCTCCCTCCCTCCTTCCCTCCCTCCTTCTGAGTCCATAGCAAGGAACTGCTTCAGCATGGTGTGAAGGGACATCATGCGGCTGGTGGTGCTGTCTTTCAGATGAGATATAAAACTGAGTTCTGACAACTTACAGTCATTAAATATCCCATGGCACTTTTCACAGGAGTACATGTGTTAACCCATATGTCCTGGCTGTATTCCAAATGCATAATTGCATTCTGCCTACCTAAATTCCCTATGCAGTTTTCAGAGGCATGCGGAACTATTTATTCTCTTTCTCTCTTCTTTTCATCATTGCTCTTTGACATATATCCTCAGGTCCAAGAAAAGGCACAGATATACCACAATACCTAACTTTTAGCTGGCAGACATAAAAGAATTGAAGGCAACTCAATTTATACAAAACAATGCACAGGAAGAGAGGGGGTCCTCAGAATTCAAAGAAAAAGAAGAAAAGAAAAAAAGTGTGGAGCCACCTAAGCTAGAAAGGGCAAAAATATCAAGAACAAGAAAATCTCAGAACTGTTATGATTCTCAGACTAGGTCTTAAGTACCCAGCAGTTTTGAAAAGTACCTCCATTCCTCTGGGCTGTCCCAGCTCTTCATAGACTTCTAAAGGGAGTGGCAGGATTTTAAGATTGTACTTGGGGACTTAGATACTTAAATTACCCTTAAACTCCCCATCAGCTGCACTCCTCATGATAGCCATCTACTCTATTAAGTTAAAAACAAAGAGACATTTCAAAGTATATTTTCTATATTTTACATTTTTAATAGACTGTAAGAAAAAACATCGATAAAACACAGAAAGAGGCCCTCTACACTGGCAAATATGTTTTCACAGAAGATGGGCGAAAGAGGTTTGAGTCCCTCATATTGGCCATATTTCCTTAGAGACGCTTTATTGACTAGACCACTAGTTCTGAGCTCACATCACCCAACTTGGTGGAACTCAGAGTGGCTTCTTGCTTTGTGCCCAATGCTGCACATCAAGCAAGGATATGTGCTGAATTCTGCCATACAGATCACGGGCCTGAAACTGGTCTATGTAGATATATTTAATCTTCTAAAAGAAATATTTAGTCTTCTAAAATACATTTATTGACCATTTCTCTTTTTTTTTCCTGATAGCTAAAGAGTAAATAATACAGATACCAACTATATCAGCCATGACTAATCCTTTTCCTGGTACAGGACACAAAACTGGGCTATGAAGCATTTGCACCTAAATTCACTGAACTGAAATATTCAATGTAAGTAACCAACTGCCTCATGCCCCGTATAGTCAGTGGTCAATCAGCTGTACACAGCAATTTACATTCACATCATCCCATACTGGAGATATCGATCTCTTTTTGAACGGTGGATAATTGGATTCCAAACTTCAGCACTTTATGAAGTTAGATAAGTTAAACAGAACTGATCTCAAACATTTTTTTCTCCTTTTTTTCGGCAATAATCACCATTACATTTCCATCATAAAAGCAGTACAATGAATTATGTAGAAGTGAGATTTTGGGTTTTTAGTGAAATTAGCTATACTCTCAACCATAGTCTTATTCTTACCGTTAACTCTAAATGGTTTTCAGTTGCTTAACACAGTGAATCAAACATATTTTCTTGTAGCCAAAATTAATGATTAAAATAATATTGGATGACAGTCAAGTGAGAGGGATGTTCACTCGATGTTCAGCTTTACTCACACCTCTGAACTAACCTGCTGCCAGCTTTCTTCATTATCAAAATCACTGTATCTTGAGGTTTTTTTGAGGACACACATTCAGGTCTTAGATTATATTGAGAAGCTCTCAAAAAACCCTAAAACAACCTCCATATACTTTGTGAGCATGACTGCATGAAATAAAGGCAGGTCTGATGGATGTTTAAATAATGTAAATGACATTTTGTAATATATGTCCCTGATTCTCCTTTCACTTACGCTGCTGTAAATCTGGGGAAAAAAAAAGCCCTCCATGGATTTTCATAAACTTACTCTGCTCAAAAGCAGATACAGCTGAGAAAGATTCAAATATTCTTCATTTAAATATTGATTGTGCACTTAGGAAATTAAAATAGTTCTGATGCATATACTGAAAATAAATATAATTTTTAATATATATTAACTTCTGTAAGCTTATAGGCTTAGAAAGAATTCCAAGTAACTAGCTTGTCTGAAATGAAAACATAAATATTCCTCAAAAAAGTGTTTTGTATTGAGGGGATTAGAGAGCAGCAGTTTATCTCAGAAGCCTTTGGAATAGCCTACATAAAAACAGGTCATTTTTAATATTATAAAAACCCCAAACTTTAATACAGAACAACAGATTGTGCTAAACTCACAATCCCCTTTCTTCTTCTCCCTCTGACATGCAAACACCTGACACACAAAGGGAGTCACATTCAGAAGGAGATTATGATGCAATGATCTCGTTGTGAATGTTGCATTATGGTTTCAGCATCGCTGTAAGAGCTCCCCTGGCACTTGTGCTTACAGCAATTTGAATTTCTCTGGCAGCTAGGTATGATTTGTGACAGATTTCAGCTTTGCTCTTCATTGAAGAAGTACACTGGCAAGTGCTTGAGGTATTTACCATGGAGATTGAAAGAAGAAAATCTGAAGAGGAACATTTGAGGTAGTCCTTTTTTAGTTTTTTTTTTCCTTTTTTCCTTTTTTTTTAACAATGATTTTTTTTTTAATGTTTTTTTTAGTATTTAAGTTATCCAAATCAGTTCTTTTTCAATGGCATCATTTTATGTTTAGGAAAACTTGTCTCATTATGCTCTTCTATTTGAAGGATTATTCCACTCACCAAGATAGTGAAAAAGGTCAATTAAATGACTATTATGAATTATCACTAGCCAAATGCTCCATGTAGAGTCAAAAGAATCAATTGATTGTACAGTAGTTTGTGGCGTGAGTGGAAAAAAACTTGCCTATTCATTCTTTACACATGAATTACACATGTAAACTTGTTTACATTATTTGGAAAATGTTAAGATGACAAAGCACAGTTATCTTTTTATACCGGAAAATACCTTAAGCTCCTCTGAAAAATGTAGGGTCTGTGGACAGATTAAATGTTTGGCACTGGATTCCCCCAAAAGCTTGCTGAGCCAAAGCCTCTACATTTAGGGCAAACTAACAAGTTCCCAAAGCTCACCTACAAGGATTGTTCTCAGTATCTCTTCTGCCATAAAAGCAGCAGCAAGCAGCAGTGTGCAAAGTTTCTCTAAAACTTTCTTGGTCTGCAGACAAGATCTTATCTTGATTCCTTCCTCATTCCCATATGTAAGTAGTGGAAGTAGTCCCCAGGGAACACAGACAGCTCCATAGCAAAGGCTGCACTCTGAGCACAAGTATTCAGAGTACAATGACAATATGCTGGCCGGCTTTGGCAAGGACAGATGAATCAGAAATTCGATAGGGAATATTGCATAGCCTACAAAGAGAAAACCTGCATTTGATAAAGCATTGAGGTGGACTGGGTTTAGGCTTATAAAGTTTGTATCTCATCCAATAGAATGGATGCAAATTTCCATTCACATATAAAAATAACCTATCGATTAAAGCATATTTCTTCCTCTTTGGCTCTGTTTTTCAATTATTTTATTTGAGACAATAAGTTTGGTAAGTTCTTTTGTTAACACAGTTCCTGTTATTTTAAAAGCAACAGATTTTATGGCCCATGGTTATGATCTGAGAAATATGTACACAAAAGAATGCATAGGAGGTGTCAGGTGTGCCCTTGGGAGGATAAGAATGTCCACATGGGACCAACCCGTGTACAAGTAGCAGTTTCTGTATGAATGGGTGAGAAATGTTCTTTTGCAATTGCAGGTGTTCTATATTCAAAAAGTACAACATAAGATATGACGTAAGGATTAACCCTCTAATCTGCCATGCGTCCTCAACTCAGGGTTCCAAATATGAAAACCCAGTCTTCAAAATAACTTAAAGAAACTATTAAATTAAAGGATTAACGTAATTAAAGGATGTATATAAAAATATATTAAGTACGTTTGTGTAGCTATGTGATCTTTTTAATTTACTTATTTAATTTTTAAATGTTACATGCATAGTGAAATAATGCAGATTTGATTTATTTGATTTAGAAAATATTATAGTACATCTGGAATATCATGGGTTTGTTATTATTTGTTAACTGAAAAAGTGGAGCTGTAATACAAATTACATAAAATTTCAAACAGAAAAGAAAACCACAACATGTTGTAGTGATTTATCATTATTTATCATTACAAATGCATACTTCAACCAACTACATTGTTAATAAACAATTAAAAAAGAAAGTCATAGACTGACAAACTCCAGCATCTTTGACTACTAAATGAAGTTAAATAGCATATGTGGATTTATTTTCTGTACCAACTGATCATTTTTTAATTACTATATCGCCAAAGAAAATAAATGTCACAGAGAAAGGCTGTTGAAGAACTGTTCACTGTGGAGGCAGTTTGAAGAAAATTGAAGATTATATAAAGTAGCAGAAATAAAATGTAGAAAATATATAACTAGTGTCTTTTTCTAAATTAAGATCACCGGTCTATTTAGAGAGATGGAAGTGGAAAAAAATCATTAATATATGAGAATACGTAACAGTAAGCTTGGCACAACTGTTAGTCCTTCTCACTATACGAGAATGTGAAAATATTCCATGAAACTGATACACAACATATCAGCACATATCACTTTCTGGAAGAGACAGAATTACTTGTTTTTAAAATATTTATAATCATACAGATGGAAATAATTGAGAACAGCAGTTTGTTTAAAACAGAATTTATCACTTAGTAACGCAGCGGGGAAAAGCTCTCATTACATTAAATATAAGAAACAACTACATGAGATTAAAAATTCTTCATTTCAGATTATAAATCCTTGCTGACTGATGAATACTAGTCAGAAACTATTCATGCACAGAAGAAGATGATTCTATATCTGCCTGATGTCAGTTTCTTGAACTTGCCTTTGATGGGTGCTGTGATTGATAGGACACCCTGACAAATTCACCACAAGTCCACTGCAAAGTGGAAATACTATGTCATGCTGATACTTGAGAGACTGTCGTAACTGAGGAATGCTTTAAACTATTTATAGTGACATCACAAGAATGCCATTATTATAAGCATACATCTTCTTAACATTTTGGTCACAACACTTGAAATATTTTGATTCTATTGCTACTGTGTAATAAGAAAAATATTCTCTACTTAAAAAGGTGCTTTATACATATATATTTAAAAAGTGACATACATTTATGTATTTTATTTATGTATAAACAGGGATTAATATGCATATTAATGTATATTTGTATAGTGATATCCATATATAAAGCCTAAACATCAGTATATTAATATATATTAGCCTATGTTTGCCTATACAAAAGATTAATGACCAGAAAATTATAAATTCTTGCAGAACTCATCGAATACTTGAAAGAAATCATTAATTGTGTTTGAAGGATAGAAAAAAATCCAACAAAATAGAAAGTATATCTGTATACACAGTACTAATTAAGTCAGAGTATTTAAATGTAGTAATCATACTCTCACTCTCTTCTGTCTTTTTTTTTAAGCTTTGCACAGAAAGAGCTATTGACTTATTCATTTCAGTTAGCAAGAAATTTCTCAACTTCCTTGGGTGCTTAAGTGCAAGAATATTTTAGACCCCATCTTTGCATATTACTTTATCTTTCAGTGGTAATTAACAGAGTCTTAATCTGGCTAATGTTAATGACCACTGTTCTTTCTTTAAATCCCAGTTAAACCAAGCTTATTAAGGGCCAATTAAAGGAAGTCTTATGTGATCTGAATAACACTAAGACCAATTTTTAACAGCTATAACTATTTTGGATGATGACTGTGGAAAAGAAACCCAAACCCTTCTCATTATGGCCTTTGTTTTAAAATAAGCTGTCAATGGCTTTTTTAAGCAAGGAATCTTGGTAAAAGTCAGAGATACAGATTAATTTTGTTAAATGAAGGTGTTCCAAAAAGAATTAGCTATATACTACTCTTTCCAATCCTTCCCATATAAAAAGGTAATATATAACTAATTTCCACTTATTTTTTCACAATGCTACAGCACAAAAATGGAACACTTTGCAGTAACTTTTCAAATGATAACAACATAACCTAAATATGATTTAACTCGGTATTAACTGAGCACCATGGACAAAATGAAGAAAAACTTGCTCATCACTTGAATAGGAAATGGAACACTTCTACGTAAGTATGAAATAGTTAATAGATAAAATTTTCAACTCCAGATTTTTTAAAAGCTTGTTGGCTCCACTTTTGTCTAAGGTGATCCTTCTACAAACACATTGTTATAAATTACTTCCTACTATTTCTTACATATCTAACATTTCACTCATTGCTTAATTTCACCATTACTTCCCTTTCAACTGGAAAGAAGCAGTAATGCAATCTGACTATTGCCTCTAGCTGGTAAACAAAATATTAGTTTCACCACTACTGTCTAAAGGCCTAAAAGCAAAGAGCTAATGTCCACTGCAGCAAGTCACCCCCACAGAGGTCCTTTGCCTACACTGTAGCACACAACAGAACAAACTCCATGGTGACAACTCTTAAATTCTGCAGCAGCAGCCACAAAATCCATAGCAACATTAATACATTATTGTCTATAAAATACTCTTCATCCCTACTTTCCCACTCCTGTACAAACACATTCAGCTATGACTCACAGCAGAGAATATCACTGATGAAAAATTGATGGTTATTTTTAACAATAAATTCTGAATTATTTTTCTCTGTTCTCCCCAGATAATTCGGCTGTAACAGCCCTTGGCCTCTAAGAGAGTTCTGCACAAATCATCTTTTTATCCTGATACCAGCTCAGAAGAAGACTTGCATCTTGATTCTCCAGCTTTCCATTCTTTGTCAGGTTACCAAGCTCACTTGCATTTCATTAAGTTTTCCATCTGTCATAAGCTGGACATCAGTTTTAACTTTCTGTGTTCTTCTTCCTGGCTCCACAACACAATACAGCTGTATTTCAGCTGTGAACATAATTACAAAAACAAAACAAAATCCCTTTCAGAACTGAAAGTAAAATTTTGCAGAAAATGATGTGGCTACAAGAGTGCCAGGCTTTACTCTACACAGCCTATATGATAAACTGACATCTGTCAGCACCGCTACTTCTGTAGGAAAGCATTCTGTTTTTCCCAAAATAGTTATCAAGGCATGAGGCAGGGAGACAGAGGGGAAACATAACATTGCAAAAATTGTATCATGCGAGCCACAAACAGCAAAACAGGCAGAAAGTGGTGATATTGTAGAGGATATTACAGTATGGAAAGAGGGGTCAGCATGTCATAGCCAAAACCTCAGTCCTAGGTGAGGTCACACATATAGTCCTGGCTATGAAAAAATTCAGAAAATACAAATAAAGTAAGTTTAGTTTCATCCCTAGTTACATCTGTTAATTTGGCAAATCAACTTTTCCATACAAAGATAAACAGAAGAGAGACGACCCAGAGTCTTGGCCTGTCCTGTACATCTCCATGCAAACCTCACAGCAAACAGCAGTAAGAGAGAGGAGCTGGCCAGCCACAAAACAAAATAAACATACTCAATAGTTTTCTTAACTAACTTGCATTTTCTCATCTTGATCTTTCTTTTGCTCATTCTTTTTCCCTTAGTTCTCCTCCCCATCATTTCCCACCATCACCAATCATTAGGTGGCACTTCTGGATATCAATAAAGAGCTGCTTTCATGCATCTTCTTCCAGTCCAGGTTTCACCTGTACACCAAGGAGTTCAATCCTGCATCACAGAGCATAAGACTCCAGTATGAGCCTGATTGCTGTACTGGTACAGCAGCAGATCTGTCTATGCCCAGGGACACCTCCGATATGTGTGACCATTAATGTGTGCAAGCAACTTCAAGTTTTACTGGCCCCTAGACTTTGTATATAGCTATTTATATAATCATTATGGGATATTTAAATACTATTTTGGAAAATGCATGGACTGCAAAACATTATTCTTTGCCATGCCTGTGACATCTGTTTAGCACTGCTATACCAACAGCCACACTTAAGATGACTCCTGCAGGACCACTTACCTGTATTCTGTAGGATGAGCCTCAGTATCTAGTCAGTATCAGAATTAAGGCAGGTTCTTACCCAATCCTAGCTCAGCTCTGGCCATCCAGGCTGGCTTTGTGCAGAAACAGAAATTAGAAATTATTGGTAATAGGGATCTTGGTGCACAGGCACCTGACTACAGTCTGTGTGCGACCAGGGTGGACTCATCAAGGTTTACTTATTAAGTAAACCTGTAACAGTATCTATACAACACAATACTTCACACAAAAGTGACTGAGCATGTTTGTGAGAGAACTGCACAAAAAGCTAGATTCTGTTGCTGTCATCCTTACTCCATAAGCCACATTTGTGGATAAATAAAAAAAGTATCTGCATTTTCTTTCATATCAATAAATTACTGCTAAATCTGATTCGCATACAAAACCAGTTGAAAATCCTATATATTTTTGCAAGAGTCTTGATGTGGTCTATCTCTGGAAACAAAATGAATGGGGATTCCTAAGCCAGAACGAACCAAATAAGCAATACATGCATCCCAAAAGGAAAGCTACTGGTTTCTCAATCACCAAAAAAAATGTTGGACCAAATGCAATAGAAGTGTATAGGAGAAAAGAACTAAGCAATTCAAGGCAGAAGAGATTTAATACAACTATCCTGGACATGAGGCTTGTGAGATTGCCTTAAGGGGATGTCTAGTGAAGGCTTTTGGTGAGTTCTGCAGAACAGACATACATTACCCATAAGAACACCTGCTTTCACTTCTCAGGGTGGGAAAGTAGATCAAGAGCTTCAGACTATAGGTGGGAAAGAGATGGAGTTTTCTTTCAAAAGCTCTCCATCTTTAATTGCTCCAAATTTTCCACTTGTTAATTTAAACTTCTGAGTAGAAGTTTTCTATTCAGATCTTTTATCTGCTTCGTCAGTCTCCCTCCATGTAACTGGGGCATGGGAACTAGAGATGTCAGGTTGTTTTTTTTGTTTTCCTAAGGATGCCTCAGGACTGACTGAACAATTACTACTGGAGTCATGAAGGATTTTTTCCCTTTGGAGTCTAATGGATTTTAAAGCATCTTGGAGTTTTAGTTCAATCGACAGGAAAATTTGGAAGTAATTCAAAGCCCTTCTTAACTTTGGAGGACTGCTAGCAAAGCACATAATAATAAATGAAACACAGAATTTGCTGGCAAACTTTGGTAACTGGAAAAGGCACGTGTCCCTGTGGTAACTTCTGCCTTGCTATGGGAAGAAGCAAGGAGAGAGGCATACTCAAAGACCTTGTAAAGAAGAACTGAGGCCTAGGACTGAATCCTACACACTTTATTCCATCCTCTAGAGGGCCTGTGTAGCTGGGGAGTCTGGGAAGATTTTTATTGTTTCTGAACCTTGCCAGTGTTGTCAGTAACACTACAGCGTGCTGCTTAAATCCATTCCTGTGTCTGTCTTCATTCTCATGAGTATCCTAATCAAGTGTCCATTTAAATAGACCAGTGGCATTTTAAGTTGCCAGCCACTCAAGATGAAATTTTCCACTGTGGAGTAAAAACAAGTTAGCTGCATAGATAAAATATTCATTTCTAAGAAATAGTACCAGCTCAATTCCTATCTATGATTCATTTCAAACTTAGAATATTTCACAGCGAAAGATGAATTACAGTGCTCCACAGAGGTGATCAGATACAGAGAACGGGGAAACAAACCACATAATAAACAAAAACTTAATATTCAACTTTTAAGACCTGATTTTTTTGTCATCTAATTCTAAATACTATCTTTAGAAAAGGAGACATGCTAGAAAATGAATATCACAGGTAATCTATAGACCTCTTTAGGCTAATTTAAAGCTCCAATGTGTATTTGTTTCCTGTATAAATTTCTTTCTTATTATTCTCAATAAGATACTCTCAGCATGATAAAAAGAAGGACATTACCAGCAGCGTTTTCAATCATGGGGGCTATATGTTCAAGAGCAATCAATAAAAACCACACAGGGCCTGACAAACAACTAGTCAAAGGAATCATTTTTCTCAGATACTTAGCAGTATCCTTTTAAAGTAATTGCTTTTGGTCAATGTTACTCGTTATCATTTGGTCTGCTCTTTTTCCAAAATAGAATGGATGTCATTTCCATTAATATTTCAGCTGTCTATGTAGGT